>JAVJIF010026441.1:0-70665 GCA_038442645.1 Agave tequilana
CTCTTTCTCACCATATTATGTTATAAATAAAAGGTCTCTTTCTCACTATATTATATTATAAATAAAATTTACTTCTATCTGCAAAATAATCTTTCACATTTTTAAAATACATACAAAGTATACCGTATAGGTATTAATTCTGCATCTTATCTGAAATAATGGTCGCAGTACTCATATTATAATTACATATGAAACTGCGACCACGTCGCTGTCCAGTCATAAACAGTTTGATAGTTTTGCATTCAATAAAGTTATAAACAGCTTCCATGGTCGCAGTCCAAAAATAAATTATATGACAGATAATACTGCGAACATCATCGCAATCCTCTCAAATCAGTATATTTCACTGTATATCGCAAATTAGAAAATTGTCATTGTTCTCCTTAACACTGCGACCATAGTCGCAGTCCTACGATTGTCACTGTTGTTCTTAAACACTGCGACCATAGTCGCAGTCCTACTTCGCATGCAATAAGTTACAGTGAAGATCAACTATAAAATCATACATAAACTGCGACTATAGTATCAGTCCTTAGACACCGTTATTACATATAACTTAGCAAAAAAACTCACCCAAAAAAATGCTGTCGTGAGTACTGCGACCATAGTCGCAGTACCACGACTTGCTCTCGTTAAGCACTGCGATCATAGTCGCAGTGCTTGTCCGAATTCAATATGTAAAAAAATATAATAATTTTTATACATTGCATGCGAAAAAAAGTAAACTGCGACTATATTAAAAAATCATTAAATTTCAAATCAGATAACAAAAAAAATAATAAAAGAAGATTCAAATTAGTTTCGTGATTTGATAAAAATTGTTTGCAGTTGGCCGCAGTTATAAAAGATAATTGTGACAAAATTGATAACGTCAGAAAATATAAAATATAATAAACTATACAAATCTATTATCTTTTACAGCAGGGCTATTAGTAATTTTCAACTATTTCGGTAAGCGGGCCATCCTTTCTAGTGTGGCTAATAATCTGCCACGACACCGTAGGCTGAGAGGGTCTCTCAGCAGTCGGCTGATATACATTTTTCTCATATATATTTATATATAATTATATATATTATTATATATATATTATATAATATATATATATATATATATATGGGGTTACTGTACCTCAGCTGATGACTGAGAGAGTTTCTCAGCCCGCGGTGACGTGGCTGAATATGCCACAGATCGGCCGCAGAGTGTAGGCGCAAAAAAAAAAACAAAAAATTCCGCCTAAACATCGTGAATCAAAATGACAAAAATACCCCATAAATCCCGCCTAAACATTCGTGAATCAAAATGACAAAAATACCCCATTTTTACTTCTAACTGCCATAAACTCATCCACAAACAAAATACCTAAAATAATTTTCAGTTGAATATATCTACAGTTATAAATTCGTAATTCTACTGCATCGAAAATATAATAGAAAAAAATTGGATGAACATAATGTGAAATAAACAGAAGCATGCCTTCTGTAACAGAATTCTCACCGTTTTACAAATTTCGCGATCATAGTCGCAGTCATAATATAATAAAACTTTCAATCATTGCGACCACGGTCGCAGACTTAATACAAAATAACTTTCAATTTAAATGACGACAGCGACACTAGTCGCAGTCACAATATAACAAAATTTTTTTTATATCACGCATGACCATAGTCGCATTCCTTGTAATATAAAAAATAACAGAAGAAAACATGTTATCGTACATCACTGCGACCTCCTTCAGCACTGTGACCAAAATCGCAATCTTTTTCGCATGCCTTTGTAAAGATTTTTTATAATTTTATAAGGTAGTTTAGCCATGCGACCCTGAGATCAGTTCACGTATATCACATCTTATAAAACAACTATATTAATTACACTGAATTTAATGAAGTAATTAATAATCTATCTACCGTGATACAACAACAGTCTAGAAAAAAGAGATGCCTAATGTTAATCACGATAAAGGAAAGATGTGCACCATACGTAATCTAAAGATATAGGCAAAATATTCTATAACAAGTTTATTTTGTACTTCACGTAGTAAACCTCTGAAAAAAAGGAACTCTTCGGATTCTCCAGCCATAACTCTTCAATTAAATATTTAATTTTTTTTTACCACTTCTAACCATACTCAACCGTCACCTATACAATATTATTATTATTCATGTTCTTTCACATTATTGACTATCTCTATATAGTGCTTGTACTAATATATTATCTCATATCTAAAAACTATATTTTTGCTCCTTTTCAATTTGATTTCAAAAACTTTCAGAAAAATAATCATTCTTGAATCATGTCTTCCCCATCTTCTTCCTCTGAACACTCAGAATTCAACTTCAATCAATCCCCCACCGGTCCTCTTTCTTCAAGGTATTCTAGTGAATCTGATACAGTCTGGACTTCACTCCTTTTGACTATCTCACTACATCAAATATATTTTAACTGATCCTCCTATTCATCATGATGATGAAGTTTTTTCATTGTGGGTTAGTGAGGAGGACATTATTCCTCTGCCACTTGACGAGGCATGCTTGATGAAAGCATGTCCTCTGATGCTATAGGCTCGCTTTCTCGAACGGATCGGACGAAGAGCTGATGAGACGATCCATTCTGGGAGTTTTATCGATGAACCTTAAAAACCTCAAAACAGGAAGATGATGAGGAAATAAGTGATGACAGGAAGACCAGGAGAATGAGAAGACGAATCTGCTTATGATGGTGATGATGACGAAGATTAGGATTTCCTGATCTTCTGATATTCAACATTATTTTGTCTTCTCTTAAAAGCTTTTAATGCTCTTTTTTTGTAAGGTCTCTTTCTCATCATATTATGTTATAAATAAAATTTACTTCTATCTGCAAAATAATCTTTCACATTTTAAAATACATATAAAGTATACCGTATAGGTATTAATTCTGTATCTTATCTGAAATAATGGTCGCAGTACTCATATTATAATTACATATGAAACTGCGACCACGATCGCTGTCCTGTCATAAACAGTTTGATCATTTTGCATTCAATAAGTTATAAACAGTTACCATGGTCGCAGTCCAAAATAAATTATATGAACAGATAATACTGCGAACATCATCGCAATCCTCTCAAATCAGTATATTTTGAAAAACACCTAGAGGGGGGTGAATAGGTGTGAATGCTAATCTAATGATCTTTTTAAACTTTAATTAAATGATGATGCACGATCTCTCAAACACGACTAAGAGCCGAATACCCCTTGCGAGTTCTGAACTCCTTCCTCCCATTCCCCTAGATATGGGTTAGAGGTGCGCAATGCAACCGTGTTGTATTGAGGTGTGATCGATCAATGCCAGTATGATGATGAGAAATGAGATGCACACAATGTAACCAACAAGTATAGCAAGTAAAGTAAACAAGACAAGATTGCACAAGTAGAGGGTTAGTTCCAAACAAATAATTCAAGACAATATAAAGCAGAGAAATTGAAAGCAAGAATAACGCAAAGGCAATCGCAAACAAGATGATTTATTTCGAGGTTCGAGCACACTTGCTCTAGTCCCCGCCTTCACCTCCGTGAGGGTTTCCACTATCCACCGAGGATGCCTTTACAATTTGGTCTACCGAAGACCGAGCACCGAGCTCCACCGAATACAAAGGACCTCTACCGAAGAGGTTGCTCCACAAAGAAAGGAATACAAGAACAAAGTGATCACAACAAGATCACTACACTATTTCTCAAACTCTTTTACAAACACTCTCACTTCAATTACAACTTCACTATAGAATGAGTATAGGATTTTTGGCTCTATGAAGTGTGGTGAGAAAAACTTCAGTTGTAGAGAGATATTAGCAATCAAACACAACTAAAAAACTAGCTCAAAAAGAATTGGAATGAAAGCTTTAAACTCTTTTCTTTTCTCTTTTGAAAACAATGAAACTTGAGGATTTTTTCTAAGTGATATGAAGGAGAGACTTCTCCTCTATTTATAGGGTTGAAAATAAGTTAAAAACATTTTCTTTACACCTAATTCAACCTGCAAAAGCACCCCAACAACTCTCCAAAAATCTGTTAAAGCAGAAAAAGAAAACAGTTTTTCAGAAAATCCCAAAGAGGAAAGAGCCGTTGCTAAGTTGCAGGCTTGGCGGTCGACCGGTCCGGTCGACCGCCAGCCCTGCTGGAAAGAGCCGTTGGCTCTCGGTCGACCGATCCGGTCGACCGACCCAAAGGAGGAAACACAGTTTCCTTCTTCCGGTCGACCGTCCGGTCGACCGAAATACCGAGAGCAATCTGCTCTCCGTCGGTCGACCGGTCCGGTCGACCGACGGACATGCACAACAGTGCATGTCCAGACACATCGCCGGTCGACGGGCCGGTCGACCGATGTTGCCTGAAACTGAAAAAACTGGGCTGTTTTGAGTTAGAAAATTTTTGATAAATATTTTAAAAATACATATAGCTAAGTATTATGCAGAAATAGTTTATACACATGTTTTAAACAAGTTTTTAGGATATAAGCTTTGGTACATGTATATATAACTAAGGCATAAAACTTAGAAATAACCATTTTCAAAACATAGGAAATACATGAAACAAGTGTGTGTGCAAATCCTAGAGCCAAATTTCCTATATTCAAACTTAAACATTCTAAAACTTACAAACTCTAAAAGACTTCAAGGCAATTCTTCAAGATGGCTATCTCCACTTGATCTTCAATTTTGCATCTTGAGCCCAATTGGAGTTGACTTGAGTCCAAACCCTTGTATTTGTGAGAGAAGACTTCTAGTATGAATAGAAATCTGAAAACACACTTAAACAACAAATGTTATTAGTACAAATACTAATATGTTTTGTAATCATCAAAATACACTAATCATGGTTGATTGTAACCTTGGGCCAACAATCTCCCCCTTTTTGATGATGACAAAACATATAAGTTATTGAAACAAATAAAGGAGGAAAAGCTTGGAAAGCTCCCCCTCAAACAATGCTATGTATTTATCAATGAATTGAAAAGCTATGTAAGCATACATAAAGCATTTAACAAACACAATAGTTTTTTGTCCAAAAACTCAAATAACACAAACTTTCTTTTTCTTCATGAAATGAAACTCAAATAGTATCAAACTTAGAAGTTTAACTTAAACCTTATTTTCAATATCAAATATCAAATCAAACTTAGAAAGTTTAAACTTAAACACTTATTCTCCCCCTTTTTGTCATACATCAAAAAGGGTTAAAAACAAAAATTTAATTTTAAGAATCCATAATACAAACATTCAACTCACCACAAATAAACGAAAATCTAGCATAATCTAAAGGTTTAGTAAAAATATCGGCAAGTTGAAAATCGGTAGAAACATATTCAATAACAATATCACCTTTCTCATAATGATCTCTAAGAAAGTGATACCTAATGTCAATGTGTTTGGTTTTATTATGTTGATTTGCATTCTTTGTCATGTGAATAGTACTAGTATTATCACAAAATATTTTAACATGATCAAAGTGTAAATCATAGTCAAGGAGAGTATGTTTCATCCAAAGAACTTGTGCAACACATGCTCCGGCCGCAACATACTCCGCCTCGGCGGGTTGATAGGGCTACGAATTTTGCTTTTTGGAAGACCAAGATACAAGACAATTACCTAAGAATTGACATGTTCCACTTGTGCTCTTCCTATCTACCCTACAACCCGCATAGTCGGCATCCGAAAAACTCTTCATTTCAATAATCCGGTTTTAGGATACCATAAACCATTTCAATAGTACCCTTAAGGTATCTAATTATGCGTTTAACCGCAATTATGTGAGATTCTTTAGGACAAGATTGAAAACGTGCACAAAGACAAACGGAAAACATAATATCCTGCCTACTAGCCGTCAATAAAGCAAACTACCAATCATGCTTCTATAAAGTTTAATGTCTACACTTTTACCTTGTTCATCCTTGTCAAGCTTTGTAGTTGTTGCCATGGGAGTTTTACTTACTTTCGATCCTTCAAGCCCAAACCTTTTGATTAGTTCCTTTGTGTACTTGGCTTGATTGATGAAGATCCCATCCTTCTTTTGCTTGATTTGGAGTCCAAGGAAATAGTTGAGCTCCCCCATCATAGACATTTCAAATCATCCTTCATGCATGACTCAAAAGCTTTGCAAAGAGATTCATTAGTAGAACCAAAATAATATCATCTACATAAATTTGCACAATAAGAATGTCATTTTCTACATGTTTTGTAAACAAAGTTGTATCATTTTACCTTTCTTAAAACCATTTGAAATCAAAAATGAGGAAAGTCTTTCATACCAAGCCCCAGGGGCTTGTTTTAAACCATAAAGAGCTTTATCTAATTTAAAAACAAAATCCGGATGTGTAGGATCAACAAACCCGGGGGGTTGTTCCACACCACCTCCTCTTCAATAATCCATTTAGAAAAGCACTTTTACATCCATTTGAAATAATTTGAAATCTTTATATGAGGCAAATGCTAGTGTCATCCGTATGGCTTCAAGCCGTGCTATGGGTGCAAAGGTTTCTTCAAAATCGATCCCTTCGATTTGAGTGTACCTTGGGCAACTAACCTAGCCTTGTTTCTAACTACATGACCCGATTCATCCACTTATTCTTAAAGATCCACTTAGTACCAATTGTTGGTTTATCGTGGGGCCTAGGAACAAGGTGCCAACTTGGTTGCGCTCAAATTGATTGAGCTCCTCTTGCATGGCTAGCAACCAATATGAATCGGCCTCGGCTTCGAGAACATTTTTGGGTTCTATGTGTGAAATAAATGCAAAGTGGCCACAATAATCTTGAATTTTAGAGCGAGTAGTTACCCCTTTTGATACTTCACCTATGACGAGGTCCTTGGGATGATGAGGATTGAATCTCCAATCCTAGGTAGTGGTTGAGTAGGCTCCACCTCATTTGTTTGATGTTCATTTCCTTGGGCCTCTTCCACTTTGGCTTCACTTCCTCATCATCCTTTGGCTTGTCTCCCATGGTAGAAGCATCCTCCAAGGTGACTTTCTCCAAGCCTTCATGCAAAGCATCTATTTCTACAACATTCTTAACAAACTTGTTAGATTCCTCAAACTTAACATGAATAGACTCTTCAATAGTCAAAGATGATCTAATGAAAACTCTATAAGCTTTACTAGTGTTTGAGTAACCTACAAAATAGCCTCATAAGATTTAGGATCAAATTTTCCTAAAAAATCTTTTTGTGTTTAAAACAAAGCATTTGCAACAAAAACTTTAAAATAGGAAACATTAGGTTTTCTAGAAAAATACATTTCAAAAGAAGTTTTAGTTGTATTTTTACACAAGAAAACACGATTAGATATGTAGCATGATGTATTAACGGCCTCGGCCCACAAATAATGTGGTAGACCATATTCACTTAGCATTGTCCTCCATCTCTTGTAATGTTCTATTTTTCCGTTCAACTACTCCATTTTGTTGTGGAGTTCTAGGACAAGAAAGTTCATGCTTTATTCCATGTTCATCACAAAAAGTGGTAAAGGGTTGGTTAATGAATTCACCTCCTCTATCACTTCTTATTCTCAAAATCGAAACATCTTTTTCTTTTTCAACTCTTTTCTTAAAAATTTGGAAATACGAAAATGCTTGGCTTTTATGTTCAAGAAAGAAAACCCAAGTAAATCTTGAAAAATCATCAACCAAAACATAAGCAAATCTATTCCCCTTAAACTTTTGGTTTGTGTAGGGCCAAAAAGATCCATATGGATTAACTCCAAAGGACGTGATGTCATGATATCCTTAATTGACTTGAAAGAAGACTTAGTTTGTTTCCCAAATTGACATGCGTCACAAACTCGGTCCCTTTCAAAATTCAAGCAAGGATACCTTTCACCATTTCCTTTGTGTTTAACCTAGAAATGTGATCAAAAGAAATATGCCCTAATCTCCTATGCCACAACCAAGAGTCATCATCGAGGGCTTTCAAACAAGTAATATTACAAGACATATTTAACATATCATCATATATACACTTACTTTCACGAAAACCGAAAAATACACAAACATTAGAAATTCTATCAATAACCTTACAAGCAACATTATCAAAAACAACATCAAAACCTTTATCACAAAGTTGACTAACACTCAAGAGATTATGCTTGAGGCCATCAACTAAAACTACATTTCCAATTAAAGGAGAGGTGCCAAGTTTTACATTACCAATACCGATGATTTTACCCTTGGCGTCATCTCCGAAGGTGACGGTGCCACCTTCATGATATCTTGATAGGGTTGCAAAGTTGTTGATGTCCCAAGTCATGTGCCTTGAGCAACCTCTATCAAGATACAAACCTCTACGTCGTTGGGCTTTGGAAAGTACCTACAACATCATTTAAAACAATTGTTGACTTTGTACCCAAACTTTCTTGGGTCCTTGAAAGTTAGTGTTACGAACCCAAACATTATGATGTGATGCGCTTAGTCTATCATAACAAAAATTAGCTAAGTGTCCTTTCCGCCCACAATGTGAACATGAGTACACTTTTCTATACATGAAAGCATGATTGTAGTGTGAGCATGTTTTGGGGTTTTGCCATGTTGTTTAGGTTGTGTAGCATGAACATGAACATGAGCATGAGCATTTTTCTTTGGGGCTTGTTTCTTAGGAAACATAGCCTCAATTTTCTTCTTGTTAAACTCACAATCTTTCAAAACAACACTTAATGAGTCTAATCTTTCCTTAAGCATAGAAACTTCATTTGAATCAATTAGTGGGGCCTTACCTTTGCAAGAGATCTTATATTTTTCAAATCATTTTTGGTAGTGGCCAAAGTGGAAACCAACTCATCCTTTTCTTTTGTAAGAGTAAAAAACTTGAAGACTTAAAGATTCATTTTCCTTTTTCATTTTAATATACTTTTTCTTTAGAAATCATAGTTTTGTGACAACTCAACAAAAGCCTCTTCTAACACATCCATAGAAGTTCATTATCATGAGAAGGGGAAGAGGTTACCTTGCTTGTGCTTCATTAGCCATGAAGCACATGTTGGCGGTGTCTATTTCTTCTCGGATTCGGTCTCCGAATCCCAAGTTGCCTTCATAGCCTTCTTCTTGTAAGGCTTCTTTGAAGTGGAAGGCTTTGCTTTTTCCGACACTCCGCCACAATGTGTCCCGGTTTTTGGCAATTGAAGCATATGATCTTTCTTTCTTCTTTGCCTCCTTGCCATCTCCTTCTACCTTGGTACTTTGCCTTGTTGTACATCCTCCGGACATTCTTAACAAGGAGTGAGAGCTCTTCATCATCTTCTCTTCATCATCTTCGTCGGAGTGTGATGATTGACACTTGAAAGCAATAGTCTTCTTCTTGGTAGGAGCCATGTCCTCCCTTGCTTTCCTTTCCATCTCATGGGTTTTGAGGTTCCCAATGAGACCTATAAGCTCCATCTCTTCATTGTCGTTGAGTTCCTTCAAGGTTGTTACTTTAACTTCCCATGAAGGAGGAAGAGCCCGGATGATCTTCCTTACTCTTTGATCATTGTTGATATCTTCACCTAAAGAAGAGAGTCATTAGTAATCTTGGTAAATCTTGTAACCATATCATCTATGATTTCATTGTCTTGCATGCTAAATGTTTCATATTGAGACCGAAGAAGGTCAATCTTAGCCTTCTTTACTTGTGAGGTCCCCTCATGAGTGACTATCAAGTGTGACCAAATCTCAAATGCGGATTTGCAATGTATAACCCTAGCTTTGTCATCATCATTTAGGGCTTGAAGAAGTGCATAGTGAGCTTTGGCATTGGCATCGAATTCCTTAGTCTCTATTTCGGACCAAGTGGATTCGTCACCGGGGGGTACACTAAAGGACTTAGTCACGGCCTTTGCAACTCGGCTACCTAGAGATTGCAAAAAACACGGTCATCTTAACTTTCCATATGGGAAAGTTAAGTCCATCAAACTTAGGAGGGGTTTTAATTCCATCGGCCATTTTTTACTATATGAATATGAATGAAATGATTAGCAAATTAGGATCTTCTCTAAGGTGGTTAAACCAAATCCTAGAGTCCAAGCTCTGATACCAATTGAAAAACACCTAGAGGGGGGTGAATAGGTGTGAATGCTAATCTAATGATCTTTTTAAACTTTAATTAAATGAGTGATGCAACGATCTCTCAAAACACGACTAAGAGCCGAATACCCCTTGCGAGGTTCTGAACTCCTTCCTCCCAATTCCCCTAGATATGGGTTAGAGGTGCGCAATGCAACCGTGTTGTATTGAGGTGTGATCGATCAATGCCAAGTATGATGATGAGAAATGAGATGCACACAATGTAACACAACAAGTATAGCAAGTAAAGTAAACAAGACAGATTGCACAAGTAGAGGGTTAGTTCTCAAACAAATAATTCAAGACAATATAAAGCAAGAGAAATTGAAAGCAAGAATAACGCAAAGGCAATCGCAAACAAGATGATTTGTTTCGAGGTTCGAGCACACTTGCTCTAGTCCCCGCCTTCACCTCCGTGAAGGGTTTCCACTATCCACCGAGGATGCCTTTACAATTTGGTCTACCGAAAACCGAGCACCGAGCTCCACCGAATACAAAGGACCTCTACCGAAGAGGTTGCTCCACAAAGAAAGGAATACAAGAACAAAGTGATCACAACAAGATCACTACACTATTTCTCAAACTCTTTTACAAACACTCTCACTTCAATTACAACTTCACTATAGAATGAGTATAGGATTTTGGCTCTATGAAGTGTGGTGAGAAAAACTTCAGTTGTAGAGAGATATTAGCAATCAACACACAACTGAAAAACTAGCTCAAAAAGAATTGGAATGAAAGCTTTAAACTCTTTTCTTTTCTCTTTTGAAAACAATGAAAACTTGAGGATTTTTCTAAGTGATATGAAGGAGAGACTTCTCCTCTATTTATAGGGTTGAAAATAAGTTAAAAACATTTTCTTTACACCTAATTCAACCTGCAAAAGCACCCCAACAACTCTCCAAAAATCTGTTAAAGCAGAAAAGAAAACAGTTTTTCAGAAAATCCCAAGAGGAAAGAGCCGTTGCTAAGTTGCAGGCTTGGCGGTCGACCGGTCCGGTCGGCCGCCAGCCCTGCTGGAAAGAGCCGTTGGCTCTCGGTCGACCGGTCTGGTCGACCGACCCAAAAGGAGGAAACACAGTTTCCTTCTTCTGGTCGACCGTTCCGGTCGACCGAAATATCCCGAGAGCAATCTGCTCTCCGTCGGTCGACCGTCCGGTCGACCGACGGACATGCACAAACAGTGCATGTCCAGACACATCGCCGGTCGACCGGGCCGGTCGACCGATGTTGCCTGAAACTGAAAACTGGGCTATTTTGAGTTAGAAAAATTTTGATAAATATTTTAAAATACATATAGCTAAGTATTAAAAGAAATGCAGAAAATAGTTTATACACATGTTTTAAACAAGTTTTTCAGGATATAAAGCTTTGGTACATGTATATATAAACTAGACATAAAAACTTAGAAATAACCATTTTCAAAATATAGGAAATACATGAAACAAGTGTGTGTGCAAATCCTAGAGTCAAATTTCCTATATTCAAACTTAACATTCTAACTTACAAACTCTAAAAGACTTCAAGGCAATGCTTCAAGATGGGCTATCTCCACTTGATCTTCAATTTTTGTCTTGAGCCCAATTGGAGTTGACTTGAGTCCAAAACCCTTTATTTGTGAGAGAAGACTTCTAGTATGAATAGAAATCTGAAACACACTTACAACAAATGTTATTAGTACAAATAACTAATATGTTTTGTAATCATCAAATACACTAATCATGGGTGATTGTAACCTTGGGCCAACATATTTCACTGTATATTTCACTGTATATCACAAATTAGAAAATTGCCACTGTTGTTCTTAAACACTCCGACCATAGTCGCAGTCCTACTTCGCATGCAATAAGTTACAGTGAAGATTAACATATAAAACCATATGTAAACTGCGACTATAGTATCAGTCCTTAAACCCGTTATTACATAGAACTTAGCAAAAAAACTCACCAAAAAAATGCTGTCGTGAGTACTGCGCCATAGTCGCAGTACTACGACTTGCTCTCGTTAAGCACTGCGATCATAGTCGCAGTCCTTCTCCGAATTCAATATGTAAAAAATAATAATAATTTATACATTATATGCGAAAAAAAGTAAAACTGTGACTATATTAAAAAATCATTAAATTTCAAATCAGATAACAAAGAAATAAAATAAAAAGCATTCAAATTAGTTTCGTGATTTGATAAAAAAATGTTTGCAGTTTGGCCGCAGTTATAAAAGATAATTGTGACAAAATTGAGTAACGTCAGAAAATATAAATTATAATAAACTATACAGATTTACTGTCTTTTACAGTAGGGCTATTTAGTAATTTCAACTATTTCGATAGGCGGGCCGTCCTTTCTAGTGTGGCTAATAATGTGCCACGTCACCGCAGGCTGAGAGGGTCTCTCAACCGTCGGCTGATATACATTTTTCTATATATATATATATATATATATATATATATATATATATATATATATATATATATATATATATATATATATATATATGGGGTATATGTACTTCAGTCGCCTGAGAGAGTTCCCCAACCTACGGTGACGTGGCCCAATCTAAGCTATATATCGGTGGCATAGTGTAGGCGCTAAAAAAACCCAAAAATCCCGCCAAAAGAACCATCAATCAAGTTGACCAAAATACCCCCACTTTTACTTCTAACCTAGTAAAAACTCATCCATAACAAAATTTTATCAAAAATATTTGTAATTTACAGAGAAATTTTCATTGAATTTATCTGCAGTTATAATTTTCTAATTCACCTACATCAAAAATAAGAAGGGAAAAAAGATTGGATTAAGATGATGAGCCCAAAAAAACAGCAGTAGTAAAAGGTAAAAAACATGCGTGAAACTAAAAAAATTGTTGTAATATATAGTTTTTTTATTGTTTATTTTCACACTGTTTTCAATTCATGTAGGTTTAATAAAAGAAACTGAAATGAATAGAAAAACAAAATTTGATGTGGGGGCAGCCGTATACGGATTTTGGGACACATGTACAGTTTAAAAAATAATGAAATAAAATGGTTAATGATTTATTTTTAGAAATTTTATAAATCCGATATTCTCGTAACTGCCACAATATTTGCAGATTGATTGGATAATATTTCATGTAATTTTTAATGAAATGAGACTATGATCGGTTTTGGTACTAAGAAATGCTTTATTCTCAATGTATATTATAAATGAGATCAAGATCACAGTACACATACATTCAAAAATATAATAAAAAAATTATATTAGTAATGGGACCATGGTCGCAGTCATAGTATAACAAAACTTCTAATCTTATATTACGAGTGCAACCCGAAACGGAGACCTTTTAGCAGTGCGACTATGGTCGCAGTCTTAATATAACATAACTTCCAATTTTATATTACGATTGCGATCTTAGTCGCATTCCTTATTCGCATAGAAATAATAGATAAAATATGATATCGTTAAGCACTGCAACCACAGTTGCAGTCCTTATTCACATGCCATATGTAATAGAATTTTGATCGTTTATAAAATGCAACAAAATTCGCAGTCCTAACAATAATCAGACTTAACAAAGTAGATTAGCCCTGCGATCATGAGAGCAGTCCGCGTATATCACATCTTATAAAATATTATATTAATTACTTTGACCCAATTAAAGTAATTAATATCCTATCTACCGTGATACAACAACAGTCTTGATAAAAGAGGTGCATTAAAATTAATCTCGATAAAGGAAAGTTGTGCAACATACAAAATCTAAATATATAAGAAAAATATTCTATAAAAAGCTAATTTATAGTTCACATAATAAAGCTCTGGAAAAAGGGAACTCTTTGTATTTTCCCGCAATAACTGCTTCAATTAAATATCTAATTTCTTTTTATCACTTCTTCGAATACTCAACCGTCACCTATAACACTTATTATTACTATTCACGTTGTTTCACAATATTGGTCTTTTTATTGTGCTTGTAAATAATATATTATAAATATCTCATATCTAAAAAAGATATTTGTGCTCTTCTTTTTCAATTTGATTTCTAACCTTCCTGAAATAATTCATTCTTGAATCATATCTTCCCCATCTTCTTCCTCTGAACATTCAGATTTTAACTTCAATCATTCTCTCACTGGTCCTCTTTCTTCAGGGATTCTAGTGAATCTGATAGCAGTCTAAACTTCACTCCTTTTAACTATCTCACTATATTAAATAATATTTTATTTGATCCTCCTCTTTATGAGGATGATGAAGTTTTCATGGGGCGTGAGGAGGAACTTATTCCTCTGCCACTTTACAAAGACATACTTGATGAAAGCATGTCCTCTGATGCTGAAGGTTCGCTTTTTTTGAGTATATCCTTTGCAAATTTTTCTTGACACAGATCGGAAGAAGAGTTTGATACAGACGATCCATTCTGGGAGTTTATAAATGAACGAAAGTACCCTCAAAAAGAAAGAAAGTGAAGATGATAGCGAGCCAGTCGACGAGGGAGAAGATGAGAGAAGAAATAATGAATAGGAATACGAGGAGAATGAAAACGACAATCTGCTTATGATGGTGATGACGACGAGGACTAAAATTTTTTGCTATTCTGATATGCACCTTATTTTTGTCTTCTTTTTTAAGAGCTTTTAATATTATTTTTTTTGTAAAGTCTCTTTCTGACCATATTATATTATAAAAAAAATTACTTATATCTAAAAAATGACCTTCCATATTTTTAAAATACATGTAAAGTATGTTTCTTCATGCATTGCAGTAATCATAGAACTTCTGAGTGATTTTATAAATACTGCAACAATAGTCGCGGACTTGATATATTGCACGCAAATATTTTTATCATATGATAAGAAAATATAATGATTTACTATAGAAAAATGTAAGTCTTTTACTAAGAAGTTAATTATGGTCACACTCTGTGATTATAAATAAAAAGTTATTAGTTTGCATCTCAATTGCGACCATAGTCGCAGTACTCAGATAATAATTACTCTCAGCTAATAAAACTGCGATTATGGTCTCAGTCCATAATTAACTATATTGATACATGAAACTGCGACCATGGTCGCTGTCCAGACAATAAAAGTTTGATCACTGTACATTCAATCAAGTTAAAACTGTGACCAAATTGCAGTCCAAAGTTAACTATATAAACAGATGATACTGCGATCATGATCGCAATCCTCTCAAACAGTATATTTCACTGTATATCACAAATTAAAAAACTGCGACTACGGACGCAGTGTGTAACACAAATATAAAGTTCTTCTCATGCGTGAAAAAGAGACAACATTCATAGTGAAGAACAAATATATAGAATCATAAGTAAACTGCGACTATAGTCGCAGTCTTTATTTACCATTTTTTACATTTAACCTAGCAAAAAACTCATCCACAACATGCTATCGTTAAGCACTGCGATCATAATCGCAGTCCTTATTCGTATGCCACATGTAAAATAATTTTGATCGTTTATATGTGATATGCGAATAAGTAAAATGCGACTATGTTTGCAATCAGTAAAATTCTTATAGATCATATCATAAAATTCTAAAAAATTAATTTATTTATATATAAATTAAGCACAAAAAATGGCATGCTTATGAGTTTTACATGATCATCCTATATATAATTGTAGACTGCGATAAAGATCGCTTTTAAAACTATTGAGAAATTATTTTATTGACCACTACGAGCTTAGTCGCATTCTTGAAATTCATAATATCTGCATATAAAAAAATTAATAAAGAAGTATTCAAATTTGTTTCGTGATTTGATGAAGTTGCACTTGAAGAGACCTGATTCATATTTTGTTGGTCGCGGTTATAAAGATAACTGTGACAATATTGACTAAGGTCAAAAATATAAAAATAATAATAAATTATACATAACTATACAGATCCACTATCTTTTATCTGAGGGGCATTTAGTAATTTGAGCTGTTCCAATAGGCGGGCCGTTCATATTAGTGTGATTAATAATGTTTCACGTCTCACGTCACCGCAAGCTGAGAGGGACTCTCAGCTGTCAGCTGATATACATCTCTCTCTGTGTACAAATTTTGATTAAGAAAATATTTTTAAAATTAAAAATTAAAAAAATTATTTTGGAGAAGAAGATGAAATTTTTTATGAACAGACCTCTTGCCCTTATTTTAATGGATTTTTTTCAAAAAATTATTTTAAAACAATAAATTATTTTTAAAATAATGGTATTTAGGACTTTCATTTTACGTTGTTAACGGTTTTAGGAAGATTTCAGAAAAAGACAAAGTTCGTGGACTTTTGAAAAGAAAAACATTGAGGGTTGTTTCAGAAAAACCCTGCAAGCTCATGGAAGTTTTGGATAATTTGGCCTATAATTAAACTACCATATATTTTCTTGAATTCACATAATAACAATAGTCAGAACAAAGAAATAAAATGGTCAGTGGAACAACATAATAATAAAAGAGAGGTGTAAACAAGATATGAGAACAAAAAAAAAATTAACCAATTGTCATCCTCTGCTGAAATGTAAAGGAACTTACATATCCATAGATCCTCATACCTTAATGGAGAAATTGAATTGTACTAAATTTATTGATGAGAGAAACATGCATATCAAGATAAACAGTTGACATAATATAGAATGTTTAGAATGATAGGAAGTCCTAAACACAATAGTATGCCTAGACTAAATATGATAGCATTCCTTAATAGATCCAAGATTGATTAATTATACTTGTTAAAATCATCAAATAAGAAGGATTTTTCTTTATCACCCCAATCTATTATATTTATTACACCATTTTGTGAGTTTGTTTGATCTAACCCATAAAAGATATAATCGATTAACTAAAATTGCACAAAATTAACAATCTAAATGTAAGTAACCAAGAAGACAAGAAGCAAGCGAGAGAGAGAGGAAGTGATGTTTTGGACTAATTTTTCTTAGGTTGGTTGTTTGAAGTTGGTGGAGTGATGATCCTGGTTTAAAGCCTAGTCTGGAATGTAGATGAGCTCCCTGTAGGTTCTTCCATGGATTCTTTCAAATCCTATGGAACATTTCTGTAAAAAGGAAGATGTTTCGATCTTCTTACTCTGCTACATGGCTTGTTGGCCTTCTGGTTACACTGACATCCCTAGATTTTGAAGGAATCCATTAAAATTTGTGTTGAAAGAATGAACGTCTCTTTTATGTATTTGCTGGATCAAACATCATACAGCTCATTGAAATCATCTCTCGGGGCGTTTTGCAGTGTCATTCTCTGTCTCAAGGATGTTTTAAAAATATATATATTATATATTATATATATATATAATAATATATATATATATATATATCTATATATATATATATATATATATATATATATATATATATATATATATATATATTATAGTATCCAAGAGCTTAAGAGGGTAAATTGCTGCAGGTCTAGATAGATCATAGGCATAATCTTCAATTATTAACGCAACAATTAGATCAAGTAGAAATGAACGAACTAATTGTATTCTGTCACAAGATACCGAATTTGAAACACAGTATTCTTATTTCCTTGAGCTAACATATACTCTTGCCAACTGATTGGACTCAATTATCCTCCTCCCATGATTTTTATTTATTAATGGGAAGTTGTTTTTCTCCTATCATTGATGCCAATTATAGAAAACCCCATGATATACATCACTGCATTATGTTACATATTTAATCAATAAGAAACTTCCTCGCTTGTTTTAAGTCATGAAAGCAGAAATTCTACCTCGTAAGTGGCATCTCCCAACCCTATATCAAGTCCCAGCAAGCACACCTTCAAGCCCACATCCATTCCTCATGGCCTGCAACAAGCCCATTATCCTCTACTTAGCTCTCATCTTCATCTTGTCCTTCAATCTCACTCATTTCTCAACCCATGGCCAGCTTCTCCCAGTGATCAATGATCAAGGAGGCAACCCTGGCCAGATACAAACCTACATTGTTCATGTAGCAAGCCCCGAGGAATCCGAGCTCCTCGGCGATGAAGATCTCGAGAGCTATTACAAATCCTTTCTACCCAACACCACTCCGGACTCAGGAGCACCGCGTCTGGTGTACTCCTATCGCCATGTGATCAGCGGTTTCGCGGCGAGGCTGACTCATGGGGAAGTGCAGGCTATGGAAGGTGTGGATGGCTTCTTGTACGCGTACCCTGATCAGTTGTATCACCTCGAAACAACTTATACACACGAGTTCCTGGGGTTGAGCCAGCCTTTTGATGGGGCATGGGATGGCACCATGCATGGAGCAGGCGTTATAATCGGCGTCATAGACTCCGGAATCGCTGTGTACCACCCTTCTTTCAGTGATCACCAGATGCCACCTCCGCCGTCCAAGTGGAAGGGCGGGTGTTACTACGTCCCTTGCAACAACAAGGTCATCGGCGCTAGAGGATTCTACAACGGGACGAGTCCTTCTCCAAAGGACGACGACGGGCACGGGACTCATGTGGCGAGCACCGCAGCAGGCAATTTTGTGGACAACGCTGATGTTCTTGGAATGGCCAGGGGCAGGGCTTCTGGGATGGCACCTAAAGCCCACCTAGCTATCTACAAGGTATGTTTCCAGGACGGCTGTTGGGGTTCTGATACACTGGCAGCCATAGACCAAGCCATCAAAGATGGTGTTGATGTGATCTCCATGTCAATTAGTGGACCGCATAATGCAGCATTATATCTGGATGCCGTTGCCAAAGGCTCGTTAGCAGCGTTCAAGAAGGGAATCTCCCCTTGTGCTGCTGCTGGCAATGACGGCCCCACAACGAATTCATTGAGCCATACCGCCCCGTGGGTTATGACCGTGGGAGCGAGCTCCACTGACAGAAGAATACAAGCAATTGTGAAGCTCGGAAATGGAATGGATCTTCTTGGAGAATCTGCCTTCCAACCCACCTCTTTCAATTCTTCTGACTTCCTTCCAGTTGAATACCCTGGCAAATACGGTGACCTGAATGCTATGTATTGTTTCAACGGCTCATTGGATAACATTGATGTAAGAGGTAAACTTGTGTTGTGCTGGAGTGGAGGAATACAGGACACCGAGAAGGGGAAGTTGTGTACGCGGCAGGAGGAGGGGCGATGATTGTCATGAACTTGCCACAACAAGGGCACACCACGACTTCTGCAGCTCACGTCCTTCCAGCAGCTCAGGTCAGTTTTGTTGACGGGCAAAAGATCAGGAATTATGTTCTCTTCAACTCCACTCCTACTGCAACTATCGAGTTCAATCACACAAAGTTTGGATTCAGCCCAGCTCCGGCAGTCGCTTCCTTTTCTTCTCGAGGCCCAAGCGATATGAACGGGGACATCTTGAAGCCAGACGTCCTCGCGCCCGGTGTGAACGTTCTTGCAGCGTGGCCATCCGGCGTCGGGCCTCACCCGAACCCGTTTGCCACCAAGAACTTCAACTTCTTGAGCGGCACCTCGATGGCCACACCTCATGTTTCTGGAATCATTGCTCTGCTTAAGTACAAATACCAGCAATGGTCCCCTGCGGCCATCCAGTCCGCCATCATAACATCAGCCAAGGACCTGGACCTTGACGGCAATGCTATCATGGACGAGGCCACCAATACGACTGCCAACATCTACGCCACTGGCGCAGGCCAAGTGAATCCAGGAGGAGCACTGGATCCCGGCCTCATTTACGATCTCACCCATGATGACTACATCTCGTACCTCTGTGGCCTAGGCTACAACGATACTGAAGTCTATTGGACAGTCGGCCAACAGGTTACATGTTCCAAGCGCAAGGTGACCAGCCCGCACAGCTCAACTATCCTTCCATCGGGGTCTCTCTCAGTTCTAAATCGCGAGTACAGACTGTTGAACGAACCGTGACCAACGTCGGCGAAGCTTCAGAAGTTTACCGCGCGGTGATCCGGGAGCCACCCGGGGTCACCGTGTACCTTTCTACATACCAACTCAGGTTTTCTAGAGTCCAACAAGACAAGAGCTTCAATGTCACACTTACTCTGAAGAAATCTCCGGGGAAAGGGTTGGTCTCAAGGGGAAAGCTCGAATGGATTTCGGCCAAACATGTTGTGGCAAGCCCCATTGCAGTCAGATTCTCCTAAATCCACCATTTGCTCTCACCTGTACTGATTCTATGCATGTTTCCTTCCATATTTCTGCTGTAATCCATCACTGTGTTTATGCCTATTAATAAATAAAATTCTTGTTTATATTGTCCTAGACTAAAAATTAAAGATGTTATCTTTACATTATCCTACAGCTGCTATCATCACTTTCCTCTTGAAAATTTTAGCAGATGCAATATACAGAGGTTTTCAATTCATGAATGAAGGATGAATCAAGTGTTGGCGTTCACGATCAAAATGCCGCCGTTAGGATCTTGTTCTTGACGGCACTAAAAGCAAACAAAATAATTAACGATCCAAAATAATGTAATGCAACAACACATATGAATACAAGAATTTATGTGAGAAACCCAAACGGAAAAAATCACGAGTTGAGCTTAGAGCTGGGGTGGGGGCTTCAATATGTCGGAATCAACAAAAAGTTACAAGGCACACGACACACCCGACTATGCCAACTTTCATCGTACACAGCTCAAACGCACACCCCTTCAACAAACTCAATGTTAGAGCTCTCCTCAAGCAAGCAAGATAAACTCTCTCCTCCACTCAAACCCTTTCCATCTCTCAAGAGAAAATAATGTTAGAAGTAAGAGTAACTATTATGCGGATTAACAGCCAAGATTTAGAATCAATATCATCTCAAAATTAGAATGCATAATCAAAAACCCTAATACTTAAATTTTCATACCTGAAGCCATTGAAGAAGATTGGATGAAGATTGAAGAAGACCTTGATTCCTTCCTTTTGATCCTGCAAACCCTAATGCAATGATCCTCTTTTCTCTGTCTCCTTTTTCCTTTCACAAAACTTCCAGAAAATCTTTTACCGATGGCGTTCTCAAAAAATGAGCGATAGTTTTGTATTTCTTTGCAGGAGGAGAAAAGTGGGTCGCACATTTGCAAATAAACCCTTGAAATAATACCATCCATCATGGTACCCTTATATCTCAAAAGTTTATATAAACTATATAAATGTGACTTTAATATGGGCACCCTTAATATCAGTCAACCTTTAATTAGGAATCCAACACATAACCAAGGTTATTGGTCCACCTTTAATGTGAGATTAACATTCTCCCACTTGGACCATTAACCGATTAGGTTAAAACTTTAGAAAACAAATAAAAGAAAAGACTCATTTGTAAATCATTTTTGACTCTATTGGATTCCATACCGAAAAACCTTGACACGTGATCACGAATTTTAAAAACAACTGATAAGCCCAAATATGTAATACTGTAATACTGCAATTAGCTTGGACCACCAATGCGAGTCATAGCGGTTATACAACATCCACGTCATACTCCCTTCTATGTACCACAACATTGATAACCCTTACTAATTGAGTCCATAACCATAATGACCCCTGTAATTGTCTTGTAAAGACATTTCCTGTTTAACATACATCCATACAAAATATGTGCACACATAATTGGATAACAGGAAATACAGAAACAACCTTTTATTGCGCAATAATGTCAATTACATAAGTACCAAAATATACATTTACAGATTGTCCAAAAGACCCATTCTAACAACATGTTCCTTAAATGTCTTTGGAGGCAATCCTTTTGTCATTGGATCAGCAACCATTAAAGTGGTACTTATACTTTCAATTGACACTTTCTGTTTCTCAACTCTTTCTCTAACCACCAAGTACTTCAGTTCTATGTGTCTAGAACCATTAGAGTACTTTCCATTCTTAGAGAAGAAAACGGCTGCTGTATTGTCACAATATATCTTCAGCGGCCTGGCAATAGAATCAACTACACCAAGTGCTGAGATAAAATTCCTTAACCATAATGCATGATTTGTGGCCTCAAAACAAGCTATAAACTCAGCCTCCATCGTGGATGAAGCAATGATAGACTGCTTTACACTCTTCCACGATATTGCCCCACCTGCTAGCAAGAAAATAAATCCTGAGGTAGACTTCCTGCTATCTGGGCAACCACCAAAATCTGAGTCCGAATAGCCGATCACCTCCAACTGATCTGATCTCCTGTATGTGAGCATATGGTCCTTCGTCCCTTGAAGATACCGCATAACCTTCTTAGCCAACTTCCAGTGCTCCATTCCTGGATTGCTTTGGTATCTTCCCAACATCCCAACTGCAAAATGATATCTGGCCTGGTACAAGTGCTTGCATACATCAAGCTCCCAACAGCTGATGCATACGGAACTTTCTGCATTTGACCCTTTTCTAAGTCATTTCTGGGACACTGGCTCCCACTTAATTTGTCACCCTTCTGAATGGGTGCAGGACTGACTGAACACATTTCCATATGAAATCTTTTCAAGACTCGGTTGATATAACCTTTCTGAGACAGTCCTAGCAATCCTCGAGATCTATCCCTGAAGATCTCTATGCCAATGACATAAGCTGCCTCACCCATATCAACCATCTGAAAGTTCTTGGTAAGATAGCTTTTAGTTTCATACAGCAGACCAATATCACTACTGGCTAACAAGATATCATCCACATACAGAACCAAAAATATAAACTTGCTCCCACTAATCTTTAGATATATACACTGATCAACAGTGTTTTCTGTAAATCCAAAAGATGTAATGGTATCATTAAACTTTATATACCATTGCCTGGAAGCTTGTTTAAGTCCGTATATGGATTTCTTTAATTTGCAAGCCAAGTGTTCATTACCTTCATTTGCGAACCCTTCAGGTTGCTTCATGTAAATTACCTCATCCAAATCTCCATTCAGAAAAGCAGTTTTCACATCCATTTGATGTAACTCCAAATCATAATGAGTTACAAGTGCCATAATGATTCTAAGAGAGTCCTTCTTTGATACTGGAGAGAAGGTTTCTCTATAATCAATGCCTTCCTTCTGAGTGAAACCTTTAGCCACAAGTCTGGCCTTATATCGTTCGATATTGCCTTTAGAGTCGCGCTTGGTCTTAAAGACCCATTTACACCCGACTTTCTTACAGTTATCAGGCAATTCAACGAGATCCCAGACTTGGTTTTGGTCCATAGATTTCAACTCATCATTCATAGCATCAATCCATTTACTAGAATCATTGCATTCTATGGCTTGTGAAAATGAAACTGGATCTTTATTTATCCCAATATCATAATCAGATTCCTGCAGATACACCACATAATCATCTGAAATGGCAGATCTTCTTTCCCTTTGAGATCTTCTCAAAGCTGCCGGTTGTGGTGGTTCTACAATATTTTCAATGGCGATATCCTCATGAAGTGGTGAACCAATATCAATATGTTGTTCTGGTATCTCAACTTGATGATCAAGCTGAGGGACAATAATTTCTCTTGAAGGAAAGGTAATTGGGATATTTACCCTTACTACTTCAAGATCTACCTTCCTTGGTTCATCACTCCCACTAAATTCACCATTCTCCAGGAATCTGGCATTACCAGTTTCAACTATTCTTGTACTATGGTTAGGGCAATAAAATTTGTATCCCTTAGACTTATCTGGATAACCAATGAAATACCCAGATATTGTTTTTAAGTCTAATTTCTTTTCTTGTGGATTATATATTCTAGCCTCTGCTGGACAACCCCAAACATGTAAATGTCTTAAACTAGGTTTCCTACCAGTCCACAACTCGAAAGGAGTTGTTGGGACTGCCTTACTAGGAACCCTGTTTAAGATATACATAGCAGTCTTTAAGGCTTCATTCCACAATGAAATGGGTACATTAGAGAAGCTCATCATGCTCCTAACCATATCCATAAGTGTTCGGTTTCGCCTTTCAGCAACACCATTCTGCTGAGGCGTACCTGGCATTGTGTATTGAGCACAAATACCACGCTTTTCTAGAAATTTGGCAAATGGGCCAGGATGTTGTCCTGACTCATCATATCTACCATAAAATTCACCACCTCGATCTGATCTTATGATTTTAACCTTTCTATCTAATTGTCTCTCGACTTCTATAATGAACACCTCAAGGATGTCAACAGCCTGAGACTTTTCATTAATTAGATACACATAACCATAACGTGACAGATCATCTATAAAGGTAATGAAATATCTCTCTCCCGTAAAACATAAAATTGAGAGTGGTCCGCAAATATCTGTATGAATTATTTCAAGGAGTTCTTTACTTCTTGTGGCACCTTTCTTAGTGTGTTTGGTTTGCTTTCCTTTTATGCAATCCACACACACATCAAAATCAGTGAAGTCTAGGTTATCCAAATTTCATTCTTCACTAATCTTATTATTCTATCCCTGGAGATATGCCCCAGTCTCCTATGCCACAAGATAGAGGATTTTTCATTTATTAAGCCACGTTTAATACCGACATTCGAATGCAGAGATAATAAAGATTGTGCAAACTCATCATTCAATGAAATTTTATATAAACCATCACATAAAATTCCATGTCCAACCGGAATTGAATTATACATTAAACTGAGTTTTCCACAACTGAATAAAACAGAATATCCAAAAACATCTAATTTGGATTGTAACACCCCGCTCCCAGAATACGTACTTAGTGGCGTATTCAGATTTTTTGATCGTATTTTTCGATTTACTTCTTATATTTGTTTTGTATTATGAATTATTCATATGGTCGTTTTGTCTTGGATTTGGATTCGTGGACTCGGAGTCAGCCCTAGTCTGAACCGAAGGCCCGATCCTAAGGTATTACTCGATTTGGTCATTCTGGTATTCCGATTTAACCGATTTCAGTTTTGAACATCATTTTCCAATATTCTGGATTTTATATGATTTTCTGAAATTTTCCTGAAATAAGTTGTAAATCTTCAAAACCGGTGTCGGCCAGTACCGTTGACCGATTCCCGGATTTTTTATTTATAAACGGTTTGGAATTTCTAAACGTGCCTTTAGACATTATTTCTTAAAATCATATTTTCTATCTAAATACATTTTCTGGAATTTATCAGATTTTATCAAAACCCGGCCAATCCGGTGTATACCGAGATTGACGGTTGACCTTATGATTTTTACCTTGAAAAGGAGATTGAATTTCTGAAAACCGATTTCACTAAAAATCATTTTATAATATTTATGATTTTTGAGAATTTTTGGAGAGCTATCCAAGTTACTTTATTTTTGGACCTTTCCGGAGTTTTCAGTATTTTCCCAGTTACCGAGGAATTGTCCCATATATTCTACCATGTCTTTTTCCCATTCTCTCTCCCCTTCCTTAAACGCGGATCTCACCTACCTGGGATTCTGCATTTATTGTGAAGATCCTCCCCATTCCGCATTTAATGCACTTCAGATCAAACCCATCAATTATCATGACTTTCTCTCTCCTCTTTGAAACGCAGCTTTTGGCTTTCCCCAAACGCGGCTCTAATCCCTGCGTTTAGCCCAATGCAGCCCAAACGCAGGAGAGTGCTGCGTTTTGAGTGAGGGAAACGCAAGACTGCACCTTAGTTGCTTTTGTCTTATATGGTGAATATCCTCCCTTCTCTCTCTTCATTTAATTCTCTTCCAAATGTCATTTCCAAGATATCCCCACTCCCCTCTCATCATCATAACCAGCCAAGTGGCCAAGAGAGAGAGCCACCTAATTCCCCCAATTTACAAAAACCCCTCTCCTTTATTTATTTGCATCACCTTCACAATCCAACTCCTATAAATACCCCTTCTCCTTCTCTCTCTCTCTCTATTTTTACTTCTCTTCTTCTTCTTTGCTTCCTGCAGCCTCCAACAGAGAAGCCACCAAGAGAGAGCTCCTTCTCTTGCTTCCTTTGTTTACCCAAACTCCATCTTCTCCACAACAACATCCCCATACCACCTTCTTCAACCTCTCTCCATCACTTGTGAAGACCGGCCACTCCTTTAGGATTTTGGCCGCGTTCTTCTCCGGCGGCAAGACTTAGGGCCGGTACCCTCCTTTTGGATTGGGACCGAATTTCCCTTTGTTGGACGCAGCAAAGATCTTGTTAGGCGAGTTATCTCGCTTTTCTCTTGATCCCCTACTTTATTAGTTATGCGAGTGTTCTCGCTTGATTTTCCTATTCCAGCGAGTGTTTTTCCTCGCCAAAGACTTGTATTTTTATCAACATAAGATTACAACTCTTAAAACTGTTTTTGCTCACTGTTTTACAGCATTAGTCGACTTGACCCCATCATAAGTCGACTAACCCCCTTGAAACGCAGTTCCATTTCTGAAGACGCAGTTCTATTAGTCGACTACCCTATTGACCCAGTCGACTAACTCTTCTCTTGAGACGCAGTCCTTGAAACGCAGACTCCTTTAGTCGACTTGCCCCTTGCGTCCAGTCGACTAACTTTTCTTCTGGAAACGCGGTTCTCTGAAACGTGGGCTTCTCTAAGTCGACTGCCCACTGTTCCAAGTCGACTGACGCAGCTCTCTTGAAACGCGGCTCTTTGAGACGCAGTCTTGACCAGTCGACTAACCCAAAAGCCCTAGTCGACTAATCCTCTTCTTGAAACGCAGTTCTCCCAAACGCAGGCCCCGAGCCTCGCGTCTGGTACTTCCCGCGACGCGATCCCCGCGTCTGTGATTCCCGCATCTGCTATTCTTGCGACGCGAACCCCGCGTCTGCTATTCCTACGTCTGTGATTCCCGCGTCTGCCATTCTCGCGACGCGAACCCTGCGTCTGCCATTTCCGCGTCTGCCATTCTTGCAACGCGACCCCGCGTCTGCTATTCCCGCGTCTGTGATTCCCGTGTCTGTTATCCTCGCAACGCTAACTCCCGCGTCTGCGAACCCCCCCGTCTCACTTTCAAAACCCGCGTCTCCCTATGGCGCGTCCCGAGTTCCATGGATTACGGACCTTTCGGCATTTCTGATGATTTAGGCGAGTGATCTCGCTATCCTCTTGCCATACTATTTTTGGTTAAGCGAGTGTTCTCGCCTTCCTCTTGACTTTCCCATTTACAATTTATGCTGTTTGAACTAACACTTTCTTTGATTATGTTCAACTATTACTCTATCACTTGACAAGTACATGCCCGATATGTTAACACCTAGTTGTATACCTGGCACCCGACTTGCTACTACTTGACCCTGATTCATGTTATACTACCTGTCTCCAGTTATGGCTTAACTTATCACCTGATTCCTGTATCTCTTATATCGTGCTAACATGCAGCGGATCCTGATCTTGAATGGAACTAAGTGCCACGCAGAGCAAAGTGCCACACATTGCACCAGGTGGGGGCCACCTCTTGAATCTGTGGGGGCCACCTCTAGAATCCAATTCCCTCAGAACAAAGTGCCACATGGAACAAAGTGCCACACGGAACAAAGTGCCACACCATACACCTGGTGGGGGCCACCTCTTGAATCTGTGGGGGCCACCTCTTGAATCTGTGGGGGCCACCTCTTGAATCTGAAGGGCTACTTTTCTCCTACCTGTGCCGCTGAATGATAGCATGATGCGCCGTGATACAGTCATACCCGTTATAATGCCTGTGATACCTGTTATGATTCCTGTTATGCCCGTTATGGACTCCTGTTATGATTCCTGTTCTGACTCCCGTTATGTACTCCTGTTATGCCTGTTATGTGTTCCTGTTACTCCGTTGTATGCACTTGGATTACGGTGACATGAGATAAAGGTATATAGATGAGGGTTTCCTTGTTTGGATTATTCCTTCGAGGTACTAGTCTCACGGAGCCGTAATCAAAGCCTGTACAATCAGAATTACTCATACTCGGTTTTATATCGGATTTCCTGTTTTATGATGTTTATGTTATACCTGTTCATACCTGCTATACCTGTATACACACTTGTGCTTACCCTTGCTCGCCACTTGGCTTTTGTATCACCACTCGCCTGGGGAGTTTCATCTGACTCCCCTGGATCCTCATGTCCAGGTCCTGGAGCTTGGAGCATGTCAGAGCTTGGAGCGTGTGGATTCTCCCAGTTGCTGATCAGAGTGGCGCAGCGGTAGCGTGGATTTCCAGCACACCGTCCTGAGCTCTATTCTTCCAGGCCCCCTGTGTGCCTCTCGAGTTTTCCTTTGGTAAACTCGTGAGTGCCTTTAATACTGTTTACTCTTGTATATCTCTTGTATTCCCGCAATTGCGCCATTCTGGTGATGTAATATTATTGTAATATCGGATCACCTCTGGTGATAACCTTGTAATTGTACTCATGTGTTGGAATGTATAATGCACCGCTGCTTCCGTACTCTGATTCTTGCCTGTACTGATGCTTAGCGTATATACGTGGGGGTATTTCTGACCTGCGTATATACGTCGCAGTGACGTACCCGTATCCGCCGGGATCGGGGCGTTACAGGTTGGTATCAGAGCCTAGGCTCTTACTTCCTCAGTACGTCCAGATGGCAAATTATTGGTAAAGAGATTTGCAACTGGAATGCATGAGTCCTGGTTATACATTCCAACTACAAGTGCAGAGTTATCTATTTCTTGATCATCTTTCCTTTGATTCCTAATCCCTTCCATCTTTACCCTGTTTTGGTTTTTCGAAGCCTTTATACCAACTTAAGATATGGATATACTAGAGAGGTAGTGGCTAGTTCTGAATGAAGCTATGGCATGACCTCTTCGGCCAACTCTATGAAGCTCGGTATTCTCTGGATTGATCCTGATCAGGTTATCTTTCAGAAGTCAGTAGTCAGGATTCTCTACGGGTATTCTATATTCTCGGCTATATCTTTCAGAGTGATCGATGCCTGGTATTCAAAATTCTTAATTATCGGTCTTCTTTATTATGCTCAGGACTATCAGGGTTTCCTTTATCTTCAGTATTCTGGCTTATTCTCGGAGGGCTATCAAGTATGCAGTATAACTGGAATTCTATTGCACAGCAACGACATCAGTCAGTATTATTTGGTACCGTACAAAAATGTATACAGCCGGAAGTACGGAGGATGATTATTGTTCAGTCAAATTGAGAGCCCTACCTATAGTGCTTCATATCTTGATTGGTATAAATTCCACCTTTGTCCCCTTTGTGTTCATTTTACCCCTTATCGAAATTGCGAGGACGCAATTTTTTGTAAGGTGGATGGAATGTAACACCCCGCTCCCAGAATACGTACTTAGTGGCGTATTCAGATTTTTCGATCGTATTTTTCGATTTACTTCTTGTATTTGTTTTGTATTATGAATTATTCATATGGTCGTTTTGTCTTGGATTTGGATTCGTGGACTCGGAGTCAGCCCTAGTCTGAACCGAAGGCCCGATCCTAAGGTATTACTCGATTTTGTCATTCTGGTATTCCAATTTAACCGATTTCAGTTTTGAACATCATTTTCTAATATTCTGGATTTTATATGATTTTCTGAAATTTTCCTGAAATAAGTTGTAAATCTTCAAAACCGGTGTCGGCCAGTACCGTTGACCGATTCCCGGATTTTTTATTTACAAACGGTTTGGAATTTCTAAATGTTCCTTTAGACATTATTTCTTAAAATCATATTTTCTATCTAAATACATTTTCTGGGATTTATCAGATTTTATCAAAACCCGGCCAATCCGGTGTATACCGAGATTGACGGTTGACCTTATGATTTTTACCTTGAAAAGGAGATTGAATTTCTGAAAACCGATTTCACTAAAAATCATTTTATAATATTTATGATTTTTGAGAATTTTTGGAGAGCTATCCAAGTTACTTTATTTTTGGACCTTTCCGGAGTTTTCAGTATTTTCCCAGTTACCGAGGAATTGTCCCATATATTCTACCATGTCTTTTTCCCATTCTCTCTCCCCTTCCTTAAACGCGGATCTCACCTACCTGGGATTCTGCATTTATTGTGAAGATCCTCCCCATTCCGCATTTAATGCACTTCAGATCAAACCCATCAATTATCATGACTTTCTCTCTCCTCTTTGAAACGCAGCTTTTGGCTTTCCCCAAACGCGGCTCTAATCCCTGCGTTTAGCCCAATGCAGCCCAAACGCAGGAGAGTGCTGCGTTTTGAGTGAGGGAAACGCAAGACTCCACCTTAGTTGCTTTTGTCTTATATGGTGAATATCCTCCCTTCTCTCTCTTCATTTAATTCTCTTCCAAATGTCATTTCCAAGATATCCCCACTCCCCTCTCATCATCATAACCAGCCAAGTGGCCAAGAGAGAGAGCCACCTAATTCCCCCAATTTACAAAAACCCCTCTCCTTTATTTATTTGTATCACCTTCACAATCCAACTCCTATAAATACCCCTTCTCCTTCTCTCTCTCTCTCTTCATTTTTACTTCTCTTCTTCTTCTTTGCTTCCTGCAGCCTCCAACAGAGAAGCCACCAAGAGAGAGCTCCTTCTCTTGCTTCCTTTGTTTACCCAAACTCCATCTTCTCCACAACAACATCCCCATACCACCTTCTTCAACCTCTCTCCATCACTTGTGAAGACCGGCCACTCCTTTAGGATTTTGGCCGCGTTCTTCTCCGGCGGCAAGACTTAGGGCCGGTACCCTCCTTTTGGATTGGGGCCGAATTTCCCTTTGTTGGACGCAGCAAAGATCTTGTTAGGCGAGTTATCTCGCTTTTCTCTTGATCCCCTACTTTATTAGTTATGCGAGTGTTCTCGCTTGATTTTCCTATTCCAGCGAGTGTTTTTCCTCGCCAAAGACTTGTATTTTTATCAACATAAGATTACAACTCTTAAAACTGTTTCTGCTCACTGTTTTACAGCATTAGTCGACTTGACCCCATCATAAGTCGACTAACCCCCTTGAAACGCAGTTCCATTTCTGAAGACGCAGTTCTATTAGTCGACTACCCTATTGACCCAGTCGACTAACTCTTCTCTTGAGACGCAGTCCTTGAAACGCAGACTCCTTTAGTCGACTTGCCCCTTGCGTCCAGTCGACTAACTTTTCTTCTGGAAACGCGGTTCTCTGAAACGCGGGCTTCTCTAAGTCGACTGCCCACTGTTCCAAGTCGACTGACGCAGCTCTCTTGAAACGCGGCTCTTTGAGACGCAGTCTTGACCAGTCGACTAACCCAAAAGCCCTAGTCGACTAATCCTCTTCTTGAAACGCAGTTCTCCCAAACGCAGGCCCCGAGCCTCGCGTCTGGTACTTCCCGCGACGCGATCCCCGCGTCTGTGATTCCCGCATCTGCTATTCTTGCGACGCGAACCCCGCGTCTGCTATTCCTACGTCTGTGATTCCCGCGTCTGCCATTCTCGCGACGCGAACCCTGCGTCTGCCATTTCCGCATCTGCCATTCTTGCAACGCGACCCCGCGTCTGCTATTCCCGCGTCTGTGATTCCCGTGTCTGTTATCCTCGCAACGCTAACTCCCGCGTCTGCGAACCCCCCCGTCTCACTTGCAAAACCCGCGTCTCCCTATGGCGCGTCCCGAGTTCCATGGATTACGGACCTTTCGGCATTTCTGATGATTTAGGCGAGTGATCTCGCTATCCTCTTGCCTTACTATTTTTGGTTAAGCGAGTGTTCTCGCCTTCCTCTTGACTTTCCCATTTACAATTTATGCTGTTTGAACTAACACTTTCTTTGATTATGTTCAACTATTACTCTATCACTTGACAAGTACATGCCCGATATGTTAACACCTAGTTGTATACCTGGCACCCGACTTGCTACTACTTGACCCTGATTCATGTTATACTACCTGTCTCCAGTTATGGCTTAACTTATCACCTGATTCCTGTATCTCTTATATCGTGCTAACATGCAGCGGATCCTGATCTTGAATGGAACTAAGTGCCACGCAGAGCAAAGTGCCACACATTGCACCAGGTGGGGGCCACCTCTTGAATCTGTGGGGGCCACCTCTAGAATCCAATTCCCTCAGAACAAAGTGCCACATGGAACAAAGTGCCACACGGAACAAAGTGCCACACCATACACCTGGTGGGGGCCACCTCTTGAATCTGCGGGGGCCACCTCTTGAATCTGAAGGGCTACTTTTCTCCTACCTGTGCCGCTGAATGATAGCATGATGCGCCGTGATACAGTCATACCCGTTATAATGACTGTGATACCTGTTATGATTCCTGTTATGCCCGTTATGGACTCCTGTTATGATTCCTGTTCTGACTCCCGTTATGTACTCCTGTTATGCCTGTTATGTGTTCCTGTTACTCCGTTGTATGCACTTGGATTACGGTGACATGAGATAAAGGTATATAGATGAGGGTTTCCTTGTTTGGATTATTCCTTCGAGGTACTAGTCTCACGGAGCCGTAATCAAAGCCTGTACAATCAGAATTACTCATACTCGGTTTTATATCGGATTTCCTGTTTTATGATGTTTATGTTATACCTGTTCATACCTGCTATACCTGTATACACACTTGTGCTTACCCTTGCTCGCCACTTGGCTTTTGTATCACCACTCGCCTGGGGAGTTTCATCTGACTCCCCTGGATCCTCATGTCCAGGTCCTGGAGCTTGGAGCATGTCAGAGCTTGGAGCGTGTGGATTCTCCCAGTTGCTGATCAGAGTGGCGCAGCGGTAGCGTGGATCTTCAGCAGACCGTTCAGAACTCCATCCTTCCAGACCCCCTTGTTCGGCTCTAGAGTTTCCCAGTTATGACTCTGAGCCTCCATTTATACTATTCATACTTGTACATCTCTTTATAATCTCGCAATTGCGCATATTAGTGGTGTAATATTCATGTAATATTGGATCACCTCTGGTGATAACTTTGTAATTGTACTCATGTGTTGGAATGTATAATGCACCACTTGCTTCCGTACTCTGATTCTTGCCTGTACTGATGCTTAGCGTATATACGTGAAGGTACTTCTGACTTGCGTATATACGTTGCAGTAATGTCTCCGTATCCGCCAGGATCGGGGCGTTACATGGATATTGACATTAAGTTCCTAGAAATCGAAGGTACATAAAAAGTATCTTCAGGATCCATCTGATGTCCCGTCTCCAAGAGTAGTCGATAAGTACCAACATATTCGACCTCCACTTTGAGACGGTTCCCCATAAAGACGAATCTCTCACTTTCCTTCGGTTTCCGGTTGTAAGGAATCCCTGCATTGAATTAGTTATGTGAGTTGTGGCTCCAGAGTCAATCCACCAAGTATTAGAAGGTACTTCAGCAAGATTTGATTCATAACATACAAAAGAAAGATTTATACCTTTCTTTTCGAACCAGGCTTTCCTCTTGTTGCAGTCCTTCTTCACATGTCCCTTTCTGCCACAGAAGTAGCACTTGACAGTGAAAGCCTTTCTATGACCTTGGCTACTTTCCCATGGTCATGCCCTTTCTTGGATGGAAATCTCTTACCTCTTCCATATTTACCTTTCTTATGGATACCTCCTTGAGTTACTGCCAATGCTGAGTGATGCCCTTCTTGCCTCAGTCTCACTTCCTCTTGTACACACATACCAGTTAGCTCATTCAAATTCCACTTAACTTTATGAGTGTTGTAGTGAATCTTGAATGGCCCAAACTGAGGAGGAAGTGAGTTGAGGATGAACTGTACCAAGAAGGATTCATCCACTTTCATACCCAGTGATCCTAACTTAGCAGCCTTATCAGTCATATTTAGAATGTGTTGTTGAACTCCTCTATTACCATCATATTTCATGGTGGTAAGTTCAGCCATAAGGGTGCCAGCTAATGACTTATCTGCAGACTTAAATCGGTCTCTTACAACAGATAAAAGTTCAGATGCACTTGTAGTATGTGGGAGGGAAGTCTTGATGTTATTGGCTATGGTCATCTTTATGAACATGAGACTGAGTCTATTCGATCTTTCCCAAGCTTTGGCATGGCTAACCTGCTCTGCTGTACTTTCAGCAGTCACTTCATCAGGTTTCTCTACCAAAAGGGCCATGTCTAGGTCTAGGACACCCAGTGTAAACTGTACATGCTCAAACCACTCAGAGAAATTTGTACCATCCAGGGCTGGAATGCTAGTGGCATGAGTGTGAAGGGAAGTAGGGACGTTCACTGAAACATAATAGGACATTGCTCACATTAGGCCACGAATCAATACAATAACCTTAATTTAATTAAGATGAACTATTGATATCACTTTGATTTCTCCTTTGGGCGAAACCTAAGCATATCTAGTGTTCACTCTTTAGGTGAGAACTTTTATCACCTACGTAGGTCTAATATAATTTATGTCACTTAGATAGTAAGTCATGTTACCTTTGGGTATCCAATTCCACACCACTAAGTTACATAAATTACACTACCCTACCCCGGTTCATAATTATTTGAAAGAGACTTTCCTTTGGGCCAGTCCCAATCTCCTAACTAGAACCGCCATCGAGAGTATTATTGTCTTTAATGTCACTTACATTGACAAGTCTTTTATGTAGTTGTATATTCATAAGGTTTACTAACATAGGTCACTTTGGTAACTACTAGATCAATAAGCCTTATGAATACAAAACTAACCAATAATATTCTCTAATCCTGTTATTTGAGTAATGCCATAATACTTCAATTCTATTACTTGACCAACATCAATCAATATTAACACAATAACTTAAATGTGTAACATACTTTAATGATTGATTATCAACAACAATTAGTCGACTACAAGAAAAGACTAGTCGACTTGGGTCAAGTCAAGTCGACTACACATTTAGGTCTAGTCGACTAGGGCAAGGAAAAGTTAGTCGACTATACCCTATAATTAGTCGACTACAAATTTTATCAGTCGACTACACATATTATTAGTCGACTCCTGTTGGAAGGCAAACTCTCGGTTAAATATTAGTCGACTTGGCAAAATGGTTAGTCGACTATACACTTTACTAGTCGACTAATCAAAAATATAAGTCGACTACTGTTAGAAACAGAGAGTTCTCAACTTTCGGAAAAATAAATTAGTCGACTATAACATATGATTAGTCGACTAACAGTCGACGAAACAGTTATCGAATGGCAGTTCCTGTTCCGATGACTTAATCAAAATTAGGGCAAATTAGGGTTTCTTAATCCTAAATTTTGATCCCTATTAATTGCATAATTAGAGGAGTATGAACATGATATTAGGGTTATGTAATCCTCTATTAATTCCACAATTAAAAGATCAAAAATTTGATTTTATGAAATATTAATCAAAACCCTAATTTACCATAATCTATTAATCCAAGATGTATTGATTCTTAACACGGCTCTGATACCAAATGTTAGAAGTAAGAGTAACTATTATGCGGATTAACAGCCAAGATTTAGAATCAATATCATCTCAAAATTAGAATGCATAATCAAAAACCCTAATACTTAAATTTCCATACGTGAAGCCATTGAAGAAGATTGGATGAAGATTGAAGAAGACCTTGATTCCTTCCTTTTGATCCTGCAAACCCTAATGCAATGATCCTCTTTTCTCTGTCTCCTTTTTCCTTTCACAAAACTTCCAGAAAATCTTTTACCGATGGCGTTCTCAAAAAATGAGCGATAGTTTTGTATTTCTTTGCAGGAGGAGAAAAGTGGGTCGCACATTTGCAAATAAACCCTTGAAATAATACCATCCATCATGGTACCCTTATATCTCAAAAGTTTATATAAACTATATAAATGTGACTTTAATATGGGCACCCTTAATATCAGTCAACCTTTAATTAGGAATCCAACACATAACCAAGGTTATTGGTCCACCTTTAATGTGAGATTAACAAATAAGTGGAACACGCTTCTAGCCTAGAATCAAGAATAGACAAATAGTTTACTAATTGCTTACCAATTGCTTGCCTCTTCGTATTTATAGGCTTGAATGAACCCTCTAGATCCTCCTCGTTATCTTCCCACTTCCATGCATACATAGAAACTCTTGGAATTTACAAAATCAGTCAAAATGTTAACCCTTTGAAATTTTCCATTTAGATTCATGCACCCAGAATTTGAATGGATATAGTACATTGACTGGAGATAACTTCTTCAATACAGCTTCGAAATGAGTGATTCGAACCCTGACATACAGCTGTAATGATTCCCTACAACTTTTACTGAAGACCAAGCCAAATAAAAATTGCATCACGCTCGAAACGTCAAGTAAAACTAAATCCTGTCACAGAAAATTATAAGCTGAAAATTTGGCTCAATATTTGACTGAGCCCAAAACTTCTTGAATCAACCCGAACAAGTCAGAATATCGAGCCAACCACTAACAATTTCCGCTTTGGCGAGATAACCAACGCCACTTGAAATTATTGAGCAACCATGAGCACATAACTCCTTCTCCACCTTGATGAGTACTAACTAACCTTCACGCACCTCTAGTGGCTAGGTGCACTTGTCAACTAACAAATCTTCAGATTTAGCAAGTTTAAGCAGTGCTTGAACTTCTCCGTCATAACTGATTTAGTGAGAAAGTCAAACACATTCTCGTCCGTGTGAACTTTCTCAACATCCTTTTGTGAGAACCTTTATGCAACTAACATTGCCTTGTAAGCAGGAGCCTCCCGTTCATTTGCGCTTTCTTTCTTTTGATAAACCCACTTAGAGCTGATGATCTTTCGATCTTTGAGTTTCAGAACTAACTCCCAAACAGAGTTCTTGTGGAGTCATTCCATTTCCTCCGACATAACACTCTTCCATCCTTACCTCTCATTGCTTTCAATAGCTTTTTGAAAATATGATGGATCACCATCACTAGCCAAAAGAGCATAACATACTTCACTATACCTGTCTGTAGGCTGGCTAATCCTCTTTGCTCGTAATTGTGCTAGGGTTGTAGGCTCAACATGAACCTCCTCCAGTGCCTCTGGCTCCTTCTCCCCAAGTTGGTTCTCCCGACTAGCAACCTCCTTGATGATAGTAATCTTTGTAGCAGCAATATCTTTCTTTTCCCCATCATTTGCTTTAGACATTGAAGTGGTCAGCTCATTGAACACAACGTCCGTAACAAGCACTTTCTTTTTGTTCCTTGGGTCCTATAGCTTGTAGCCCTTCACTCTCTTCTCGAAATCGAGAAATATAAACTCAAGTGACTTTGGCTTAACTTGTTCCGTTCATCCCTCGGAATATGAGCATATGTCTTACGTCCGAAAACCTTCAAAGTAGAATAATCGACATCCTTGCCGATCAAATTTCCTCAGCGCACTTGAATTCAACAATTGTGATGGACACCAGTTAACCAAATATGCGGTGTGGTTAACAGATTTTTCCCAAAAGGATTCGAGCAACCCCGAATGAAGTCCCATGCATCTTTCCCTCTCCATGAGAGTCTGGTTCATCCTCTTAGTTGCGTCATTTTGCTGTGGGGTCTTCTTCACAATAAAGTGCCGGGTAAAGCCTTCTTGTTTGGAAAGCTTTATGAACCGTTCATCTCGATATTCATCTCCATAGTATGCGCAAGTACTTGATCGTCTTCCCAATTTGGTTCTCTACTTCGGCCTTCTATTCTTTAAACATCGCAAAGACTTTAGATTTCTCCCCCATGAAGTAGACCCAAATCTTCCGTAAATTATCATCCATGAATGTCACATAATAGCGAGCACCGCCACGAGATTTTGTCAATGTCGGCCCTAACACATCAGAATGAATGTGTAATATCCCTATTTTTTAGTACGGTATTTAAATAAAATATACTGGAATTTTAAATGTGTACATGTATTTATTTATCATATGATATAATATTACTCATTGTTAGTAATATCTATGTTGTTACTGTTATTTATTATTATTAGGTTGGTCATGTAATGTATTGGTATTATTAATGTTATTATTTTGGTTAAGTAATGTTACTACTAATGTTGGATTATTTTGTAGTGGTGTATTCCTCTTCCTTGATTTCCATTCATGTCTTACTCCTTGACCCTACCCATACCCATTGGTGATCCGATACCCATTACTCTATTTGGATTCTTTACCCATTATCTTGACTACCCATTAACCTATTGGATTCCTAATCCTATCCATTAGATCCATAGCCCAATACCCAATTATCTAATTGGATCCTAACCCATGCCCGCTAGCCTAACCCAACACCTATTCATCTATTGGACCTCAACCCGTTAGCTTATACCCATCTACCCGCAAACCCAATACTCTTCCTATAAATATTCCTTAACCTAAACAAGAAACCCTAACCTAATCTTAACCCTAATTGTAACGCCCCGATCCTGGCGGATACGGAGACATTACTGCAACGTATATACGCAAGTCAGAAGTACCTTCACGTATATACGCTAAGCATCAGTACAGGCAAGAATCAGAGTACGGAAGCAAGTGGTGCATTATACATTCCAACACATGAGTACAATTACAAAGTTATCACCAGAGGTGATCCAATATTACATGAATATTACACCACTAATATGCGCAATTGCGAGATTATAAAGAGATGTACAAGTATGAATAGTATAAATGGAGGCTCAGAGTCATAACTGGGAAACTCTAGAGCCGAACAAGGGGGTCTGGAAGGATGGAGTTCTGAACGGTCTGCTGAAGATCCACGCTACCGCTGCGCCACTCTGATCAGCAACTGGGAGAATCCACACGCTCCAAGCTCTGACATGCTCCAAGCTCCAGGACCTGGACATGAGGATCCAGGGGAGTCAGATGAAACTCCCCAGGCGAGTGGTGATACAAAAGCCAAGTGGCGAGCAAGGGTAAGCACAAGTGTGTATACAGGTATAGCAGGTATGAACAGGTATAACATAAACATCATAAAACAGAAAATCCGATATAAAACCGAGTATGAGTAATTCTGATTGTACAGGCTTTGATTACGGCTCCGTGAGACTAGTACCTCGAAGGAATAATCCAAACAAGGAAACCCTCATCTATATACCTTTATCTCATGTCACCGTAATCCAAGTGCATACAACGGAGTAACAGGAACACATAAGGCGTAACAGGAACACATAACAGGCAGTACATAACGGGAGTCAGAACAGGAATCATAACAGGAGTCCATAACGGGCATAACAGGAATCATAACAGGTATCACAGGCATTATAACGGGTATGACTGTATCACGGCGCATCATGCTATCATTCAGGGGCACAGGTAGGAGAAAAGTAGCCCTTCAGATTCAAGAGGTGGCCCCCACAGATTCAAGAGGTGGCCCCCACAGATTCAAGAGGTGGCCCCCACCAGGTGTATGGTGTGGCACTTTGTTCCGTGTGGCACTTTGTTCCATGTGGCACTTTGTTCTGAGGGAATTGGATTCTAGAGGTGGCCCCCACAGATTCAAGAGGTGGCCCCCACCTGGTGCAATGTGTGGCACTTTGCTCTGCGTGGCACTTAGTTCCATTCAAGATCAGGATCCGCTGCATGTTAGCACGATATAAGAGATACAGGAATCAGGTGATAAGTTAAGCCATAACTGGAGACAGGTAGTATAACATGAATCAGGGTCAAGTAGTAGCAAGTCGGGTGCCAGGTATACAACTAGGTGTTAACATATCGGGCATGTACTTGTCAAGTGATAGAGTAATAGTTGAACATAATCAAAGAAAGTGTTAGTTCAAACAGCATAAATTGTAAATGGGAAAGTCAAGAGGAAGGCGAGAACACTCGCTTAACCAAAAATAGTAAGGCAAGAGGATAGCGAGATCACTCGCCTAAATCATCAGAAATGCCGAAAGGTCCGTAATCCATGGAACTCGGGACGCGCCATAGGGAGACGCGGGTTTTGAAAGTGAGACGGGGGGGTTCGCAGACGCGGGAGTTAGCGTTGCGAGGATAACAGACACGGGAATCACAGACGCGGGAATAGCAGACGCGGGGTTCGCGTTGCAAGAATGGCAGACGCGGAAATGGCAGACGCAGGGTTCGCGTCGCGAGAATGGCAGACGCGAGAATCACAGACGTAGGAATAGCAGACGCGGGGTTCGCGTTGCAAGAATAGCAGATGCGGGAATCACAGACGCGGGGATCGCGTCGCGGGAAGTACCAGACGCGAGGCTCGGGGCCTGCGTTTGGGAGAACTGCGTTTCAAGAAGAGGATTAGTCGACTAGGGCTTTTGGGTTAGTCGACTGGTCAAGACTGCGTCTCAAAGAGCCGCGTTAGTCGACTGGGTCAATAGGGTAGTCGACTAATAGAACTGCGTCTTCAGAAATGGAACTGCGTTTCAAGGGGGTTAGTCGACTTATGATGGGGTCAAGTCGACTAATGCAGTAAAACAGTGAGCAGAAACAGTTTTAAGAGTTGTAATCTTATGTTGATAAAAATACAAGTCTTTGGCGAGGAAAAACACTCGCTGAAATAGGAAAGTCAAGCGAGAACACTCGCATAACTAATAAAGTAGGGGATCAAGAGAAAAGCGAGATAACTCGCCTAACAAGATCTTTGCTGCGTCCAACAAAGGGAAATTCGGCCCCAATCCAAAAGGAGGGTACCGGCCCTAAGTCTTGCCGCCGGAGAAGAACGCGGCCCCAATCCAAAAGGAGTGGCCGGTTCTCACAAAGTGATGGAGAGAGGTTGAAGTTGGTATACTTGGTGGTGGTTAAAGTGGTGTATATGGAGGTGGAGATGGTGGACAAAGGAAGCAAGAGGAGGAGCTCTCTCTCGGTGGTTCCTCTGTTGGGAGCCGCAGGAAGCAAAGAAGAAGAAGAAGAAGAAGTAAAAATGAAGGGAGAGAGAAGGAGAGGGGGTATTTATAGGAGTTGGATTGTGAAGTGATGCAAATGAATAAAGGAGAGGGGGGTTTGTGTAAAATTGGGGAGTTAGGTGACTCTCTCCTTTGACCAGCTATGATGATGAGAGGGGAATGGGGGTATCTTGGGAATGACACTTTGGAAGAGAAGAATTAAATGAAGAGAGAGAAAAAGGTAAAGAATGAACATAATAATGTGCACATCATATAAAACAAAGGCAACAAAAGAGGGGAATCATGCGTTTCTTCCTCTCAAACGCAGCACTCTCCTGCGTTTAGGGAAAATAGGCCAAACGCAGGGATTTAAGCTGCGTTTAGGGAAAGCATGAAGGCTGCGTTTTGACAGGGGAGAGAGAAAGTCATGATACTTGATGGGATTTGATCTGAAGTGCATTAAATGCAACATGGGGAGGGTCTTCACAATAAATGCAGAATCCCAGGTAGGTGAGATCCGCGTTTGAGGAAGGAGAGAGAAAATGGGGAAAAGAAAAAGTGGAATACATGGGGCAATCTCCTCGGTAACTGGGAAAATACTGAAAACTCCGGAAAAGTCCAAAAATAAAGTAACTTGGATAGCTCTCCAAAAATTCTCAAAAATCATAAATATTATAAAATGATTTTTAGTGAAATCAGTTTTCAGAAATTCAATCTCCTTTTTAAGGTAAAAATCATAAGGTCAACCGTCAATCTCGGTATACACCGGATTGGCCGGGTTTTGATAAAATCTGATAAATCCCAGAAAATGTATTTAGATAGAAAATATGATTTTAAGAAATAATGTCTAAAGGCACGTTTATAAATTCCAAACCGTTTGTAAATAAAAAATCTGGGAATCGGTCAACGGTACTGGCCGACACCGGTTTTGAAGATTTACAACTTATTTCAGGAAAATTTCAGAAAATCATATAAAATCCAGAATATTGGAAAATAATGTTCAAAACTGAAATCGGTTAAATCGAATACCAGAATGACCAAATCGAGTAATACCTTAGGATCGGGCCTTCGGTTCAGACTAGGGCTGACTCCGAGTCCACGAATCCAAATCCAAGACAAAATGACCATATGAATAATTCATAATACAAAACAAATACAAGAAGTAAATCGAAAAATACGATCGAAAAATCTGAATACGCCACTAAGTACGTATTCTGGGAGCGGGGTGTTACATTCCATCCACCTTACAAAAAATTGCGTCCTCGCAATTTCGATAAGGGGTAAAATGAACACAAAGGGGACAAAGGTGGAATTTATACCAATCAAGATATGAAGCACTATAGGTAGGGCTCTCAATTTGACTGAACAATAATCATCCTCCGTACTTCCGGCTGTATATATTTTTGTACGGTACCAAATAATACTGACTGATGTCGTTGCTGTGCAATAGAATTCCAGTTGTACTGCATACTTGATAGCCCTCCGAGAATAAGCCAGAATACTGAAGATAAAGGAAACCCTGATAGTCCTGAGCATAATAAAGAAGACCGATAATTAAGAATTTTGAATACCAGGCATCGATCACTCTGAAAGATATAGCCGAGAATATAGAATACCCGTAGAGAATCCTGACTACTGACTTCTGAAAGATAACCTGATCAGGATCAATCCAGAGAATACCGAGCTTCATAGAGTTGGCCGAAGAGGTCATGCCATAGCTTCATTCAGAACTAGCCACTACCTCTCTAGTATATCCATATCTTAAGTTGGTATAAAGGCTTCGAAAAACCAAAACAGGGTAAAGATGGAAGGGATTAGGAATCAAAGGAAAGATGATCAAGAAATAGATAACTCTGCACTTGTAGTTGGAATGTATAACCAGGACTCATGCATTCCAGTTGCAAATCTCTTTACCAATAATTTGCCATCTGGACGTACTGAGGAAGTAAGAGCCTAGGCTCTGATACCAACCTGTAACGCCCCGATCCTGGCGGATACGGAGACATTACTGCAACGTATATACGCAAGTCAGAAGTACCTTCACGTATATACGCTAAGCATCAGTACAGGCAAGAATCAGAGTACGGAAGCAAGTGGTGCATTATACATTCCAACACATGAGTACAATTACAAAGTTATCACCAGAGGTGATCCAATATTACATGAATATTACACCACTAATATGCGCAATTGCGAGATTATAAAGAGATGTACAAGTATGAATAGTATAAATGGAGGCTCAGAGTCATAACTGGGAAACTCTAGAGCCGAACAAGGGGGTCTGGAAGGATGGAGTTCTGAACGGTCTGCTGAAGATCCACGCTACCGCTGCGCCACTCTGATCAGCAACTGGGAGAATCCACACGCTCCAAGCTCTGACATGCTCCAAGCTCCAGGACCTGGACATGAGGATCCAGGGGAGTCAGATGAAACTCCCCAGGCGAGTGGTGATACAAAAGCCAAGTGGCGAGCAAGGGTAAGCACAAGTGTGTATACAGGTATAGCAGGTATGAACACGTATAACATAAACATCATAAAACAGGAAATCCGATATAAAACCGAGTACGAGTAATTCTGATTGTACAGGCTTTGATTACGGCTCCGTGAGACTAGTACCTCGAAGGAATAATCCAAACAAGGAAACCCTCATCTATATACCTTTATCTCATGTCACCGTAATCCAAGTGCATACAACGGAGTAACAGGAACACATAACAGGCATAACAGGAGTACATAACGGGAGTCAGAACAGGAATCATAACAGGAGTCCATAACGGGCATAACAGGAATCATAACAGGTATCACAGGCATTATAACGGGTATGACTGTATCACGGCGCATCATGCTATCATTCAGCGGCACAGGTAGGAGAAAAGTAGCCCTTCAGATTCAAGAGGTGGCCCCCACAGATTCAAGAGGTGGCCCCCACCAGGTGTATGGTGTGGCACTTTGTTCCGTGTGGCACTTTGTTCCATGTGGCACTTTGTTCTGAGGGAATTGGATTCTAGAGGTGGCCCCCACAGATTCAAGAGGTGGCCCCCACCTGGTGCAATGTGTGGCACTTTGCTCTGCGTGGCACTTAGTTCCATTCAAGATCAGGATCCGCTGCATGTTAGCACGATATAAGAGATACAGGAATCAGGTGATAAGTTAAGCCATAACTGGAGACAGGTAGTATAACATGAATCAGGGTCAAGTAGTAGCAAGTCGGGTGCCAGGTATACAACTAGGTGTTAACATATCGGGCATGTACTTGTCAAGTGATAGAGTAATAGTTGAACATAATCAAAGAAAGTGTTAGTTCAAACAGCATAAATTGTAAATGGGAAAGTCAAGAGGAAGGCGAGAACACTCGCTTAACCAAAAATAGTAAGGCAAGAGGATAGCGAGATCACTCGCCTAAATCATCAGAAATGCCGAAAGGTCCGTAATCCATGGAACTCGGGACGCGCCATAGGGAGACGCGGGTTTTGAAAGTGAGACGGGGAGGTTCGCAGACGCGGGAGTTAGCGTTGCGAGGATAACAGACACGGGAATCACAGACGCGGGAATAGCAGACGCGGGGTTCGCGTTGCAAGAATGGCAGACGCGGAAATGGCAGACGCAGGGTTCGCGTCGCGAGAATGGCAGACGCGGGAATCACAGACGTAGGAATAGCAGACGCGGGGTTCGCGTCGCAAGAATAGCAGATGCGGGAATCACAGACGCGGGGATCGCGTCGCGGGAAGTACCAGACGCGAGGCTCGGGGCCTGCGTTTGGGAGAACTGCGTTTCAAGAAGAGGATTAGTCGACTAGGGCTTTTGGGTTAGTCGACTGGTCAAGACTGCGTCTCAAAGAGCCGCGTTAGTCGACTGGGTCAATAGGGTAGTCGACTAATAGAACTGCGTCTTCAGAAATGGAACTGCGTTTCAAGGGGGTTAGTCGACTTATGATGGGGTCAAGTCGACTAATGCAGTAAAACAGTGAGCAGAAACAGTTTTAAGAGTTGTAATCTTATGTTGATAAAAATACAAGTCTTTGGCGAGGAAAAACACTCGCTGAAATAGGAAAGTCAAGCGAGAACACTCGCATAACTAATAAAGTAGGGGATCAAGAGAAAAGCGAGATAACTCGCCTAACAAGATCTTTGCTGCGTCCAACAAAGGAAAATTCGGCCCCAATCCAAAAGGAGGGTACCGGCCCTAAGTCTTGCCGCCGGAGAAGAACGCGGCCCCAATCCAAAAGGAGTGGCCGGTTCTCACAAAGTGATGGAGAGAGGTTGAAGTTGGTATACTTGGTGGTGGTTAAAGTGGTGTATATGGAGGTGGAGATGGTGGACAAAGGAAGCAAGAGGAGGAGCTCTCTCTCGGTGGTTCCTCTGTTGGGAGCCGCAGGAAGCAAAGAAGAAGAAGAAGAAGAAGTAAAAATGAAGGGAGAGAGAAGGAGAGGGGGTATTTATAGGAGTTGGATTGTGAAGTGATGCAAATGAATAAAGGAGAGGGGGGTTTGTGTAAAATTGGGGAGTTAGGTGACTCTCTCCTTTGACCAGCTATGATGATGAGAGGGGAATGGGGGTATCTTGGGAATGACACTTTGGAAGAGAAGAATTAAATGAAGAGAGAGAAAAAGGTAAAGAATGAACATAATAATGTGCACATCATATAAAACAAAGGCAACAAAAGAGGGGAATCATGCGTTTCTTCCTCTCAAACGCAGCACTCTCCTGCGTTTAGGGAAAATAGGCCAAACGCAGGGATTTAAGCTGCGTTTAGGGAAAGCATGAAGGCTGCGTTTTGACAGAGGAGAGAGAAAGTCATGATACTTGATGGGATTTGATCTGAAGTGCATTAAATGCAACATGGGGAGGGTCTTCACAATAAATGCAGAATCCCAGGTAGGTGAGATCCGCGTTTGAGGAAGGAGAGAGAAAATGGGGAAAAAAAAGTGGAATACATGGGGCAATCTCCTCGGTAACTGGGAAAATACTGAAAACTCCGGAAAAGTCCAAAAATAAAGTAACTTGGATAGCTCTCCAAAAATTCTCAAAAATCATAAATATTATAAAATAATTTTTAGTGAAATCAGTTTTCAGAAATTCAATCTCCTTTTTAAGGTAAAAATCATAAGGTCAACCGTCAATCTCGGTATACACCGGATTGGCCGGGTTTTGATAAAATCTGATAAATCTCAGAAAATGTATTTAGATAGAAAATATGATTTTAAGAAATAATGTCTAAAGGCACGTTTAGAAATTCCAAACCGTTTGTAAATAAAAAATCCGGGAATCGGTCAACGGTACTGGCCGACACCGGTTTTGAAGATTTACAACTTATTTCAGGAAAATTTCAGAAAATCATATAAAATCCAGAATATTGGAAAATAATGTTCAAAACTGAAATCGGTTAAATCGGAATACCAGAATGATCCAAATCGAGTAATACCTTAGGATCGGGCCTTCGGTTCAGACTAGGGCTGACTCCGAGTCCACGAATCCAAATCCAAGACAAAACGACCATATGAATAATTCATAATACAAAACAAATACAAGAAGTAAATCGAAAAATACGATCGAAAAATCTGAATACGCCACTAAGTACGTATTCTGGGAGCGGGGTGTTACATTCCTCCACCTTACAAAAAATTGCGTCCTCGCAATTTCGATAAGGGGTAAAATGAACACAAAGGGGACAAAGGTGGAATTTATACCAATCAAGATATGAAGCACTATAGGTAGGGCTCTCAATTTGACTGAACAATAATCATCCTCCGTACTTCCGGCTGTATATATTTTTGTACGGTACCAAATAATACTGACTGATGTCGTTGCTGTGCAATAGAATTCCAGTTGTACTGCATACTTGATAGCCCTCCGAGAATAAGCCAGAATACTGAAGATAAAGGAAACCCTGATAGTCCTGAGCATAATAAAGAAGACCGATAATTAAGAATTTTGAATACCAGGCATCGATCACTCTGAAAGATATAGCCGAGAATATAGAATACCCGTAGAGAATCCTGACTACTGACTTCTGAAAGATAACCTGATCAGGATCAATCCAGAGAATACCGAGCTTCATAGAGTTGGCCGAAGAGGTCATGCCATAGCTTCATTCAGAACTAGCCACTACCTCTCTAGTATATCCATATCTTAAGTTGGTATAAAGGCTTCGAAAAACCAAAACAGGGTAAAGATGGAAGGGATTAGGAATCAAAGGAAAGATGATCAAGAAATAGATAACTCTGCACTTGTAGTTGGAATGTATAACCAGGACTCATGCATTCCAGTTGCAAATCTCTTTACCAATAATTTGCCATCTGGACGTACTGAGGAAGTAAGAGCCTAGGCTCTGATACCAACCTGTAACGCCCCGATCCTGGCGGATACGGAGACATTACTGCAACGTATATACGCAAGTCAGAAGTACCTTCACGTATATACGCTAAGCATCAGTACAGGCAAGAATCAGAGTACGGAAGCAAGTGGTGCATTATACATTCCAACACATGAGTACAATTACAAAGTTATCACCAGAGGTGATCCAATATTACATGAATATTACACCACTAATATGCGCAATTGCGAGATTATAAAGAGATGTACAAGTATGAATAGTATAAATGGAGGCTCAGAGTCATAACTGGGAAACTCTAGAGCCGAACAAGGGGGTCTGGAAGGATGGAGTTCTGAACGGTCTGCTGAAGATCCACGCTACCCCGCTGCGCCACTCTGATCAGCAACTGGGAGAATCCACACGCTCCAAGCTCTGACATGCTCCAAGCTCCAGGACCTGGACATGAGGATCCAGGGGAGTCAGATGAAACTCCCCAGGCGAGTGGTGATACAAAAGCCAAGTGGCGAGCAAGGGTAAGCACAAGTGTGTATACAGGTATAGCAGGTATGAACAGGTATAACATAAACATCATAAAACAGGAAATCCGATATAAAACCGAGTACGAGTAATTCTGATTGTACAGGCTTTGATTACGGCTCCGTGAGACTCGTACCTCGAAGGAATAATCCAAACAAGGAAACCCTCATCTATATACCTTTATCTCATGTCACCGTAATCCAAGTGCATACAACGGAGTAACAGGAACACATAACAGGCATAACAGGAGTACATAACGGGAGTCAGAACAGGAATCATAACAGGAGTCCATAACGGGCATAACAGGAATCATAACAGGTATCACAGGCATTATAACGGGTATGACTGTATCACGGCGCATCATGCTATCATTCAGCGGCACAGGTAGGAGAAAAGTAGCCCTTCAGATTCAAGAGGTGGCCCCACAGATTCAAGAGGTGGCCCCCACCAGGTGTATGGTGTGGCACTTTGTTCCGTGTGGCACTTTGTTCCATGTGGCACTTTGTTCTGAGGGAATTGGATTCTAGAGGTGGCCCCCACAGATTCAAGAGGTGGCCCCCACCTGGTGCAATGTGTGGCACTTTGCTCTGCGTGGCACTTAGTTCCATTCAAGATCAGGATCCGCTGCATGTTAGCACGATATAAGAGATACAGGAATCAGGTGATAAGTTAAGCCATAACTGGAGACAGGTAGTATAACATGAATCAGGGTCAAGTAGTAGCAAGTCGGGTGCCAGGTATACAACTAGGTGTTAACATATCGGGCATGTACTTGTCAGTGATAGAGTAATAGTTGAACATAATCAAAGAAAGTGTTAGTTCAAACAGCATAAATTGTAAATGGGAAAGTCAAGAGGAAGGCGAGAACACTCGCTTAACCAAAATAGTAAGGCAAGAGGATAGCGAGATCACTCGCCTAAATCATCAGAAATGCCGAAAGGTCCGTAATCCATGGAACTCGGGACGCGCCATAGGGAGACGCGGGTTTTGAAAGTGAGACGGGGGGTTCGCAGACGCGGGAGTTAGCGTTGCGAGGATAACAGACACGGGAATCACAGACGCGGGAATAGCAGACGCGGGGTTCGCGTTGCAAGAATGGCAGACGCGGAAATGGCAGACGCAGGGTTCGCGTCGCGAGAATGGCAGACGCGGGAATCACAGACATAGGAATAGCAGACGCGGGGTTCGCGTCGCAAGAATAGCAGATGCGGGAATCACAGACGCGGGATCGCGTCGCGGGAAGTACCAGACGCGAGGCTCGGGCCTGCGTTTGGGAGAACTGCGTTTCAAGAAGAGGATTAGTCGACTAGGGCTTTTGGGTTAGTCGACTGGTCAAGACTGCGTCTCAAAGAGCCGCGTTAGTCGACTGGGTCAATAGGGTAGTCGACTAATAGAACTGCGTCTTCAGAAATGGAACTGCGTTTCAAGGGGGTTAGTCGACTTATGATGGGGTCAAGTCGACTAATGCAGTAAAACAGTGAGCAGAAACAGTTTTAAGAGTTGTAATCTTATGTTGATAAAAATACAAGTCTTTGGCGAGGAAAAACACTCGCTGAAATAGGAAAGTCAAGCGAGAACACTCGCATAACTAATAAAGTAGGGGATCAAGAGAAAAGCGAGATAACTCGCCTAACAAATCTTTGCTGCGTCCAACAAAGGGAAATTCGGCCCCAATCCAAAGGGAGGGTACCGGCCCTAAGTCTTGCCGCCGGAGAAGAACGCGGCCCCAATCCAAAAGGAGTGGCCGGTTCTCACAAAGTGATGGAGAGAGGTTGAAGGTGGTATACTTGGTGGTGGTTAAAGTGGTGTATATGGAGGTGGAGATGGTGGACAAAGGAAGCAAGAGGAGGAGCTCTCTCTCGGTGGTTCCTCTGTTGGGAGCCGCAGGAAGCAAAGAAGAAGAAGAAGAAGAAGTAAAAATGAAGGGAGAGAGAAGGAGAGGGGGTATTTATAGGAGTTGGATTGTGAAGTGATGCAAATGAATAAAGGAGTGGGGGTTTGTGTAAAATTGGGGAGTTAGGTGACTCTCTCCTTTGACCAGCTATGATGATGAGAGGGGAATGGGGGTCTCTTGGGAATGACACTTTGGAAGAGAAGAATTAAATGAAGAGAGAGAAAAAGGTAAAGAATGAACATAATAATGTGCACATCATATAAAACAAAGGCAACAAAAGAGGGGAATCATGCGTTTCTTCCTCTCAAACGCAGCACTCTCCTGCGTTTAGGGAAAATAGGCCAAACGCAGGGATTTAAGCTGCGTTTAGGGAAAGCATGAAGGCTGCGTTTTGACAGAGGAGAGAGAAAGTCATGATACTTGATGGGATTTGATCTGAAGTGCATTAAATGCAACATGGGGAGGGTCTTCACAATAAATGCAGAATCCCAGGTAGGTGAGATCCGCGTTTGAGGAAGGAGAGAGAAAATGGGGAAAAGACAAAGTGGAATACATGGGGCAATCTCCTCGGTAACTGGGAAAATACTGAAAACTCCGGAAAAGTCCAAAAATAAAGTAACTTGGATAGCTCTCCAAAATTCTCAAAAATCATAAATATTATAAAATAATTTTTAGTGAAATCGGTTTTCAGAAATTCAATCTCCTTTTCAAGGTAAAAATCATAAGGTCAACCGTCAATCTCGGTATACACCGGATTGGCCGGGTTTTGATAAAATCTGATAAATCGTAGAAAATGTATTTAGATAGAAAATATGATTTTAAGAAATAATGTCTAAAGGCACATTTAGAAATTCCAAACCGTTTGTAAATAAAAAATCTGGGAATCGGTCAACGGTACTGGCCGACACCGGTTTTGAAGATTTACAACTTATTTCAGGAAAATTTCAGAAAATCATATAAAATCCAGAATATTGGAAAATGATGTTCAAAACTGAAATCGGTTAAATCGGAATACCAGAATGACCAAATCGAGTAATACCTTAGGATCGGGCCTTCGGTTCAGACTAGGGCTGACTCCGAGTCCACGAATCCAAATCCAAGACAAAACGACCATATGAATAATTCATAATACAAAACAAATACAAGAAGTAAATCGAAAAATACGATCGAAAAATCTGAATACGCCACTAAGTACGTATTCTGGGAGCGGGGTGTTACACTAATCTCTCCCATGCTACAGCTGCCCACCTCTTCTCCTCTCTCTCCTTGCAGCCGCACCCACTCCAGGCCGTTGGAGCTCCTCCCTGTGGCATCCCGACAACCGAATCTTCTCCACCTCAGGCCAAAGTCCCTCCACGGCAACAGCAAGTGCAACCGGCAGCATGGCGCACCACCACCACCAGTCCAGCCAGGTCTCCACCTCCCGGATCTGTACCAACAGGCCATCAACCCCGGCAGCCCTTCTCCCTGCGCGAGCCCTGTCCAGATCACCAGCAGCCCAGGCCGGCCATCACCATCCAGACCGAGCCCGACAGCCAGCAAGCCCTGCAACCTGGCGCACCAACAGCAGCACAGCCCTTGGCCGGATCTCCTCCGCGCAGCAGCCCCTCTCCTGGCCGGCAACATCAACAGCAGGTGCCACCAGCAGGCCGAGCCCAGCACCAGGACCCCCCTGTGGCTGCTCCTCCACCCGCAGCTGCACACCTCCTTCCCCTTTGCTGCGCCCCTCTTCGACGGCAGACCCAACAGGCCAACCACGCTGCAGCTCCAGCCCGGATCCAGCGAGCAACCATCAGCAGGCCGAGCACCCCCATCTCCAGGCCGCAGATCCAGATTCAGCACACGCCCAGATTCAACAGCGAGCAGCGAGTGATGTTCAGATCCGATCCACGCCAGGCCGTCGTCGGAGACCGGCACGGTGGCCTTCTCCAGCACCCTGGCCACCCTCCCCTGCAGTCCAACAGCGAGGAACAGCACCACAGCAACCGTAACGGCGACACGCCCGGCAACGATCAGATTTCCCGACGTGAGTGTACTCTCCTTTCTCCTTCGATTCCTCTCGTTTTACGTATATTTTAATGAATGATGATTCTATTGTGAATATAGAGTTAGTGTAGAGATTATGTTTATTGATGTGTGCAAGAGATGACATATTCATGTTTTGTTGTGTGGGAGAATAGATTTCTGTATGCCTCTGATATGCGTTCTGGCAGGGTGATTAGTCGACTAATCCCCAAGATTAGTCGACTAATGGCTCTGCTAGTCGATTATACCCAGACCCCCAGTCGACTAACTTATCTCCCAGGAGAATAGCAGCTCTCTGTATATCTCTGTTAGTCAACTTGACAGTGTTAGTAGTCGACTAACAGTATACCTAGTCGACTTATACCTTAGCCCTAGTCGACTAATAAGTGGACCTAGAGCTGTGTAGCCTCTGTTTCTCTGTCAGTTGACTTACCCCTTTTCCTATAGTCGACTTGGCCTTAGTGTAGTCGACTTGGTCCCCTCGATTAGTCGACTAACCCTTCCTCTAGTCGACTACTTATCTTCCCTAGTCGACTACTGTTAGTCTGTCAGCTGGGTATGGTTCCTTGATGGATTGTGGACTTCACCCAAGAGTTATTTAATGGATATAGATGGATGTACATGATTCCTAGAGATAGATAATGGATGGAATAACTTGACTTATCATGATAGAACTTAGAGCATGTATATGTTATGATACCGAGTGTTGGGATATCAAGATTGATCTAATAGAAGAGGGAATCTGTGAAGACTTATGGTTCAGCGTAGATTGATGGAGTGAGAAGACTAGTACTGATTATTGATATATGTTGGAATGACAATTATTATATCTGATTACTCGATGTGTATTGATACTCGATTGTTGTGGAACTATTGGAATCATGAGTTGGTTGTAATGACTTTGGATTGATCTGAGACTTATGTTATTTACATTGAATGACAATCAGTAATTAGACATGACTTTATTAGTTGAGTGTTTGAGGATATAATAGATATGACTGAAGTAGTTGAGTTGTGCTTTAGATCGATCTTGAGTTAGAGGTTATCCAGAATCTATATTCCTTATATTGAAACTTGACTTGTTTTGAGATGAGATTGACGTTGTTGGCATTTGAGATTCATTAGATGATATGTCGTTGATGTTAAGTATCAGTAGTAGCTATTCTATAGAGTAGCTGATCGAGGATATGTTGGATGTGATCTTACTTTACTAAAAGATTGTGACGATTGGATGGGTACATGGACTATTTCAGAGTTGGACTGTGAGTTGGACTGAACTTGAGTTATAGGTCATTGGATTTACATATTTTATGATAAAGCCCGATCTGCATTAAGATGAGATGATATATTCAAGTAGAGTACTTTCCAGACTTCATATTCATTTATTGGTGATGACTTGATGATGATTCATTCAGATGTTGATATGGACTTGTTATGATGTTAGACATTGATTACTTTGAGGATATGTGTTGATTCCATAATTTGCCTAGATTATTCTATTCTTGACAGTAGGTTATTACTCACCTTGTATACCTTGATTTACCTGAGAAACCTGACTGATTATACTTGGTATCTACCTGACAACTATCATGTTCATGTTACTGAAATTTGCTGGAAAAATATTATTGCACGGTAACAACACCCGCATGTTCACTTGTTATATTCCTGTTATACCGGCAGCCTGTACCTTGATATATATTATATTCCTGTTATACCGGTACCCTGACTTTCACATGTTGATATTGTTACCATGATCACCACTGAGTTATCCCAGAGATTTAAGTAACATGTATACTAAATAATCTTGATAAACTAAAACATGATAACAAACAACTTGCACTGGGATTGGGGAGATTGATGGAGGAGACATCGTCCGTATTTTGGGTGGACCTAGGATTTAGGTTGCGCAGCCGAAAGAGGGTTCCAGTGCAGGGTTCCCGTGGGGTGGCTGGCACCCCGTCATGTTTCCTGTTATACATGTTATACATGTACCTATTCCTGTTTACATGTTCCTGACTACCTTGCGGTAGGTCCTGGTTCAGCGCCAGGAGTCTGAGCCGTGGTCCCGGGTATGCACGGGACCCACCTAAAGCATGGACAATGTCTCCAACCGATCAGTTTCAATAATTTAGGGCATCGATTGGCATGTGTGGTAGGCGTAGTATGGGATGCGTCTATTACATGTGACAATTGGTATTCTGACATAATTAATAATAAACTGTTGATGTATTGTGACTGACTGTAATCCCTTATTGTATATCTATATATATCATTATGATAGACACATGATTGTAACCTGGACCAGATTATGTACTAGGTTAGTGATATTGCTAGGATATACACCTAGACATCTGTTGTTTGTTACAGTTGTTTTACTTGTCTTGTACCTGTACTCTTATTCTTGCTATTGTTATTCAGTTGCTTCTGTATCATGTTATTTGATTATCTTATATATGTAGTTATTCTTGTTAATGCTTTATGCACCTTGTTTATATGCACGAGCTCTCCCCTTTACACACACACTCACCAGGTCGCTTTCCGACGACCCTGGATTTGCACGTCCAGATATTGGACGCTTATTTCCATTGTACAGGTGTTCGATATGACTGTACGCCTTGCGAGGAGCTGGACTCTCTCTCTCTCCCTTTGATTCTGGTATTCTTACATTTTTATTCTGCTATTATTCTTTGATTCCTGTGTATCACCCTTGGCTTCTATTCTGTTCCTTATTTCATTCCAGATCATGTGTAGTCTTTAAATGTATTATTGCAGTGATCCTTGATTATTATGGTTTAGATTTATAGCTTGTTCAGGTTACTTTAGGCTTAGCGCGTATACGTGAGATATTTTCCTTGCGTATATGCGTCGCCGACTCTCGTCGCGACCCCGTTCCCGCGTATTTTGGGAAGCGGGGCGTGACAGGGTTTTCTTGGTATCAGAGCCTAAGTTTTCGACTTGCGATCCTAAATCTTTGACTTTTGTTTCGCAAGATGACCTAGTTCTTACCGGTAACTTGAATGAGTTATGCTTACACTGCAATATACATATACTATTCACATGATAATATTGACTCCATTTGGAATTGATCGTCCTCCTTTTGGAATTCCATTCTTGATCTGTTGATATCCATGATTCCAACACTTCATTTAGAGTGATTTGGATGTCCATCTTGATTTCATCTTTCTTTCCTATTCGTTTCTCCTAATTCTATCTCTTGAGATTGGTTACTCCTTGTTGAAGCCGGTACCAGAAATCAGAGCGCGCAGTGGAAGCGTGGTGAAGTCTTGATGCAGTGAGAAGTAGTGTGGAAGCTTCATCTTCTTCCTAATTTGATTTTTATCATTCCCCGCTTTATTGAAATTTCGAGGACGAAATTTTTATTAAGGTGGGTAGAATGTAATATCCCTATTTTTTAGTACGGTATTTAAATAAAAATACTGGTATTTTAAATGTGTACATGTATTTATTTATCATATGATATAATATTACTCATTGTTAGTAATATCTATGTTGTTACTGTTATTTATTATTATTAGTTTGGTCATGTAATGTATTGGTATTATTAATGTTATTATTTTGGTTAAGTAATGTTACTACTAATGTTGGATTATTTTGTAGTGGTGTATTCCTCTTCCTTGATTTTCATTCATGTCTTACTCCTTGACCCTACCCATACCCATTGGTGATCCGATACCCATTACTCTATTTGGATTCTTTACCCATTATCTTGACTACCCATTAACCTATTGGATTCCTAATCCTATCCATTAGATCCATAGCCCAATACCCAATTATCTAATTGGATCCTAACCCATGCCCGCTAGCCTAAACCCAACACCTATTCATCTATTGGACCTCAACCCGTTAGCTTATACCCATCTGCCCGCAAACCCAATACTCTTCCTATAAATATTCCTTAACCTAAACAAGAAACCCTAACCTAATCTTAACCCTAATCTCTCCCAATGCTACAGCCGCCCACCTCTTCTCCTCTCTCTCCTTGCAGCCGCACCCACTCCAGGCCGTTGGAGCTCCTCCCTGTGGCATCCCCGACAACCGAATCTTCTCCACCTCAGGCCGAAGTCCCTCCACGGCAACAGCAGGTGCAACCGGCAGCATGGCGCACCACCACCACCAGTCCAGCCAGGTCTCCACCTCCCGGATCTGTACCAACAGGCCATCAACAGCCCGGCAGCCCCTCTCCCTGCGCGAGCCCTATCCAGATCACCAGCAGCCCAGGCCGGCCATCACCATCCAGACGGAGCCCGACAGCCAGCAAGCCCTACAACCTGGCACACCAACAGCAGCACAGCCCTTGGCCGGGTCTCCTCCGCGCAGCAGCCCCTCTCCTGGCCGGCAACATCAACAGCAGGTGCCACCAGCAGGCCGAGCCCAGCACCAGGACCCCCCTGTGGCTGCTCCTCCACCCGCAGTTGCACCTCCTTCCCCTTTGCTGCGCCCCTCTTCGACGGCAGACCCAACAGGCCAACCACGCTGCAGCTCCAGCCCGGATCCAGCGGGCAACCATCAGCAGGCCGAGCACCCCCATCTCCAGGCCGCAGATCCAGATTCAGCACACGCCCAGATTCAACAGTGAGCAGCGAGTGATGTTCAGATCCGATCCACGCCAGGCCGTCGTCGGAGACCGGCACGGTGGCCTTCTCCAGCACCCTGGCCACCCTCCCCTGCAGTCCAACAGCGAGGAATAACACCACAACAACCGTAACGGCGACACGCCCGGCAACGATCAGATTTCCCGACGTGAGTGTACTTTCCTTTCTCCTTCGATTCCTCTCATTTTATGTATATTTTAATGAATGATGATTCTATTGTGAATATAGAGTTAGTGTAGAGATTATGTTTATTGATGTGTGCAAGAGAGGACATATTCATGTTTTGTTGTGTGGGAGAATAGATTTCTGTATGCCTCTGATATGTGTTCTGTCAGGGTGATTAGTCGACTAATCCCTGAGATTAGTCGACTAATGACTCTGCTAGTCGACTATACCCAGACCCCCAGTCGACTAACTTACCTTCCAGGAGAATAGTAGCTCTCTGTATATCTCTGTTAGTCGACTTGACAGTGTTAGTAGTCGACTTGACAGTATGCCTAGTCGACTTATACCTTAGCCCTAGTCGACTAATAAGTGGACCTAGAGCTGTGTAGCCTCTGTTTCTCTGTCAGTTGACTTACCCCTTTTTCTATAGTCGACTTGGCCTTAGTGTAGTCGACTTGGTCCCCTCGATTAGTCGACTAACCCTTCCTCTAGTCGACTACTTATCTTCCCTAGTCGACTACTGTTAGTTTGTCAGCTGGGTATGGTTCCTTGATGGATTGTGGACTTCACCCAAGAGTTATTTAATGGATATAGATGGATGTACATGATTCCTAGAGATAGATAATGGATGGAATAACTTGACTTATCATGATAGAACTTAGAGCATGTATATGTTATGATATCGAGTGTTGGGATATCAAGATTGATCTTAATAGAAGAGGGAATCTGTGAAGACTTATGGTTCAGCGTAGATTGATGGAGTGAGAAGACTAGTACTGATTATTGGTATATGTTGGAATGACAATTATTATATCTGATTACTCGATGTGTATTGATACTCGATTGTTGTGGAACTATTGGAATCATGAGTTGGTTGTAATGACTTTGGATTGATCTGGGACTTATGTTATTTACATTGAATGACGATCAGTAATTAGACATGACTTTATTAGTTGAGTGTTTGAGGACATAACAGATATGACTGAAGTAGTTGAGTTGTGCTTTAGATCGATCTTGAGTTAGAGGTTATCCAGAATCTATATTCCTTATATTGGAACTTGACTTGTTTTGAGATGAGATTGACGTTGTTGGTATTTGAGATTCATTAGATGATATGTCGTTGATGTTAAGTATCAGTAGTAGCTATTCTATAGAGTAGCTGATCGAGGATATGTTGGATGTGATCTTACTTTACTAAAAGATTGTGACGATTGGATGGGTACATGGACTATTTCAGAGTTGGACTGAACTTAAGTTATAGGTCATTGGATTTACATATTTTATGATAAAGCCCGATCTGCATTAAGATGAGATGATATATTCAAGTAGAGTACTTTCCAGACTTCATATTCATTTATTGGTGATGACTTGATGATGATTCATTCAGATGTTGATATGGACTTGTTATGATGTTAGACATTGATTACTTTGAGGATATGTGTTGATTCCATAATTTGCCTAGATTATTCTATTCTTGACAGTAGGTTATTACTCACCTTGTATATCTTGATTTACCTGAGAAACCTGACTGATTATACTTGGTATCTACCTGACAACTATCATGTTCATGTTACTGAAATTTGCTGGGAAAATATTATTGCACAGTAACAACACCCGCATGTTCACTTGTTATATTCCTGTTATACCGGTAGCCTGTACCTTGATATATATTATATTCCTGTTATACCGGTACCCTGACTTTCACATGTTGATATTGTTACCGTGATCACCACTGAGTTATCCCAGAGATTTAAGTAACATGTATACTAAATAATCTTGATAAACTAAAACATGATAACAAACAACTTGCACTGGGATTGGGGAGATTGATGGAGGAGACAGCGTCTGTATTTTAGGTGGACCTAGGATTTAGGTTGCGCAGCCGAAAGAGGGTTCCACTGCAGGGTTCCCGTGGGGTGACTGGCACCCCGTCATGTTTCCTGTTATACATGTACCTATTCCTGTTTACATGTTCCTGACTACCTTGCGGTAGGTCCTGGTTCAGCGCCAGGAGTCTGGGCCGTGGTCCCGGGTATGCACATGACCCACCTAAAGCATGAACAATGTCTCCAATCGATCAGTTTCAATAATTTAGGGCATCGATTGGCATGTGTGGTAGGCGTAGTATGGGATGCGTTTATTACATGTGACAATTGGTGTTCGCTGACATAATTAATAATAAACTGTTGATGTATTGTGACTGACTGTAATCCCCTGATTGTATATCTATATATATCATTATGATAGACACATGATTGTAACCAGGACCAGATTATGTACTAGGTTAGTGATATTGCTAGGATATTCACCTAGACATCTGTTGTTTGTTACAGTTGTTTTACTTTTCTTGTACCTGTACTCTTATTCTTGCTATTGTTATTCAGTTGCTTATGTATCATGTTATTTGATTATTTATATCTGCAGTTATTCTTGTTAATGATTTATGCACCTTGTTTATATGCACGAGCTCTCCCCTTTACACACACACACTCACCAGGTCGCTTTCTGACGACCCTGGATTTGCACGTCCAGATATTGGACGCTTGTTTCCATTGTGCAGGTGTTCGATATGACTGTACGCCTTGCGAGGAGCTGGACTCTCTCTCTCTCCTTTGATTATGGTATTCTTGCATTTTTATTCTGCTATTATTCTTTGATTCCTGTATATCACCCTTGGCTTCTATTCTGTTCCTTATTTCATTCCAGATCATGTGTAGTCTTTATTTGTATTATTGCAGTGATCCTTGATTATTATGGTTTAGATTTATAGCTTGTTCAGGTTACTTTAGGCTTAGCGCGTATACGTGAGGTATTTTCCTTGCGTATATGCGTCGCCGACTCTCGTCGCGACCCCGTTCCCGCGTATTTTGTGAAGCGGGGCGTGACAGAATGTAATCGAGAATCTCTTTCGTGTGGTTCTCTTTTTTCGTAATCTTGAAAGAGACTTTGGTTTGATTCTCAAGTACACAATACTTGCAAAAATTTAGCTTGCAAAACTTCTTGTTCTTTAATAATTTCTTCTTGTGCAGCTCCTCCATAGCCTGCTCACTTATATGGCCAAAACAAATATGTCATAGATGAGCTAAGTCATCCTTCGAGTTCTTCGGTGTGGATATAGCAGCTCCACCAGAAATAGTATCTCCAAAGAGCTTGTAGAAGTTGTTCGAAAGCATCTCCCCTCGCATAGTCACCATTGAGCCCTTAACAAATTTTAAGCTTACCTCCGCTTGAAGAATATGTGTAGCCATTTGCATCAAGAGTGCGCAAAAAAATGAGGTTCTTCTTTAGAGATGGAACATGTCGCACGTTGTCGAAAGTATGAACAATGTTGTCATACATCTTTACTTTCACCGTGCAATAACCTTGCAAGCATCACCATTCCCCACGAGGACTTCACCTTCATTCTTCTTCTCATATGTGTCGAACCAATCCCTATTTTCACACACATATAGAAAGTACAACCCGAGTTAAGAAACCACGAATCTAAAATTTCGTTACCTGAAGAAACTGAAAGATGTTCGACATTGTTCTCTGTGGCAACTTCGGCCGTAGTGGTGTTTTCGGGGTTCTTCCCTTCTGATCAATTTTAAACTTCTTGCAATATTTTTTAAAGTGACCCTTATTGTGGTAATAATAACATTCCACATACTTACGGCTCTTGGTTTTTGATCTTGGCTCTTCGTGGTTGTCAAATTTGTTCTCTCTTTCCTTAGATCGGCCCCGATGATAATCATTCAACCTCTTGATGAGTAGGACTTCATTCTTCATTTCATCACTCGTGCTCTTGTCCATCTTGACATGAGAATGATGTCTTGGACAACCTCCTCGAACCGAAGAGTCTTCTTGCCAAATATGAGTGTGGTCCGAAAATGCTTGAAGGATGATGGCAATGATCGTAGCAAAAGCAAATCATTGTCCTCCTCTTCGTTATTTGACCACCACCCGAACAAATCGTTCACACAATGATTAAACTCATTGAGACGCTCCATAACATCATCTCCTTCCTCCATACGGAGGTTAAGCAATTGATTTTTAAGGAATAGATTATTAGCAAGCATCTTTTTCATGTACGACTTCTCAAGTTTCTCTCATGTATCTTTTGCGGTCTTCTCATCCATTACAGTGTATGTGACTTGATCGGAAAGATGCAACTCAATGGAGCTCATTGAATTGAGATCCGCCTTATAACAAGCCTCTGCGGTCACTGCCTCAGGCTTGTGCTCGATGCCCAATATGCACATGTGGAGATCTTATTGAATAAGAATGTTCTTCATCTTTTGCTGCCATAGAGTGAAGTTGGTCTGCCCATCGAATGGCTTCAACTCAACCTTCACGCCACCGGCCATCATTTTCTCTTCAGCCATCGTGAATACCCCAACCGAGCTCTAATACCACTTTGTTGTCGTTTAGGATCAAAACGTCGCCATGAGGATCTTGTTCTTGATGGCACTTGAAGCAAACAAATAAAATAATCAACGCACCAAAATAATGTAATGCGACAACAAGAATTTACGTGAAAACGCAAACGTGAAAAACCATGGGGCTTCACTATGTCGGAATCAACAAAACAGTACAAGACACACGGCACATCTGACTACGCCAACTTCCATTGTACACAACTCATACACACTCACATTCAACAAACTCAACGCCAGAGCTCTCCTCAAGCAAGAAAGAGAAACTTTCCTCTACTCATGCACAATCTCTAAAGATAAAACAAGTGGAACACACTTTTAACCTAGAATCAAGAATAGCCAAATTCCTCATCAATTGCTTGCCTCCACAACAAGGAGGATGCCTATTTATAGGCTTGAGTGAACCCTCTAGGTCCTTCTAGTTATCTTCCCATTTCCATGCACAAATAAGACTCTTGGGATTCACAAATTCAATCAAAATGTCACAACCCTTGGAATTTCTCCATCTAGATTCATGCACCCGGAATTTGAATGGATATGATACATTGACAGGAAATAACTTCTTCAATGCAACTCCCATTTGAGTGATTCAAAACTTGACATGCAGCTGGAATGATTTTCTACAATTTTTATATTGAAGACCGAGTCAAATAAACATTGCATCATGTTTCTTTCGTGGCTTCTTCTATTAGCTCATATTTTTGGATCCTATTCTCCCTCTGGAGATCGTTAAATAACTGTGGTTGTACTTCATAAATTTATGAAGGCCATGGACTTCGTCCTATCTTCCTCTTGCTGGAACTATGCGACTGTCTTAGCAAATGTCAAAGTCTGTTAATGTGCTTTTCAGATTTTTATTCTAGGATTTTTTTGTATTTAATATGATTATTGCTTCTTTCTGGTCCATTTATATATGTGTACAGGATGTAAATAGTAGAAGGTAACTTTTCTTTAATAAAAGTAGTAGTATCCTGATTTTATATCCTAATTCCTGAAGTCAATACCAGCCTACCAGCTATAAATATGCTAATATGCATCGCCAATTACATTATCCATTCTGTTTACAATGTAGACATCCAGATTATATGGCACTCGATCTCAAAAGTATGGTTTATTTAGTTATGTGGCATGAAACTGAGTAATCTGAAGAGATTTGTTCAGATTTAGTTATGTGATGCGTGACTGACCAAGGTTTTCCCCAAGGAAGATGTTATCTACTTGATGCAAGATGAGGTATGACACATCTGTGAATGTCATCAAAGATGCCCTTGTGATGTGGTTGATTATGTATAATATTGCTGAGGATCAAGAGTATATGATTTTGAGATTTTTCTTAAATACCCCTCTCTTTGACTTGGTGAAGGCTTGCAGTACTTCCCCAGTGATGGTGGTGATATTGTGTTCACATTGCATCTTTCTGGGATGCTGACATAGTTTTTGTAACTTCAGTTGTGTTGCCTACTGATACTTATTCCATGGCTTTACCTAGATGATAGAGGTAAATTGATGGAGTATTGTAAATGGAGATTAATTTCCACATATACACTTGATTGCTATTGCACACTTTCCATATGTCCTCTTACATCAAAGATAGTGTATTGTGAAACTAGTGCAGGCTTGATTAGGTAAACTAGCAATTGATGGAACATATTCCTAGTGCATGTGTTACTCTTTAACTTCTCTTTGGGGTACTTGTTAAATTTTTGAAAGATAGACATGGTTAGAATAATTGGCAGATGAAAATTATTCAAAAGCGAAGTGACAAGAACGCGAGATTCAGAGTTTGAAACCGAAACTTAATCTAAAGACTTGAATCAGAGGACTTAGCTAAAAATTAGACAGAAGAAATGTGTATCCAGTAGGTCCAGAAGAAAAAACCTAACAGAATCAAATTTCATTAAAATCATCGAGAAGATTGTTTTTTTGACGGACTTTTCGTGTATTTGCTGGTATGTTGCTGGGACTTTTCGTGTTAATTCAACCTATTATATGAGCTATTGCTTTCTTTTGTTCTCTCTGGGACTCTTGTAACTGGTAATTGAAGAAGTGTGTCATGGCTCGTGTCTAGAACTTCCACGATCATTTCTTATCTTTTGATGCAACTCATAACAGCAGTGCTTCTTTGCAAGTCTTCGTGAATTCTAACGACATTTTCTCCTCACCTAATGTTGTTGCAGTACTATTTTGACACCCTTTTCCCTCGGATTCCAGTTCCCCTCATGTGCCAGATTGTTGCCGATCGAAGCTCCCCACTAAGCACTGTGGGGTGACTGTAGAAACCAGCCTGTCATGGTTCCGAGGACACAGCCCACCGCAACCACACACGCCCGAGCCCCATATCGTGCTCGGGACTCATCCCGGTCCGGAGAACATTGCCTCCCCACAGTGAACGAAGCCATAGTAGAAAAGGACCTGACCATGATCGTGAGCATGACAGGTAGAGATAAAGACCGTGATCGGGACAGGGAGAGGAGGTATGATCATGATCGACACGGGGGTGATCGTGACAGTAGACATAAGATATTCCTATCAATCAAGGTTACCCAGAGAGGGATAATGGGGGACGGGACTATGAAAGGAGTGGGTGAGACATTGATCGGAGCTGGAGCAGGAGCAGGAGCGTGCAAACCCCCATGTCGATCATGATAGTAGCACAGAGGAAGTTATTGTTGGAATATCAAATAAAAATATCTTTTTTGGAAGATGAGGAGTCATCATCAATTGAGAGAAATATAGAGTCATCATCTTCAATTTAGAGAAATGATGAGTCATCATCAATTAGGAGTCATCATCAATAAAGAGTCATCACCTTTAATTAGAAGGAATGAAGAGTCATCATCATCAATTTAGAGAAATGATGAGTCATCATTAATTAGGAGTCATCATCAAGTGAGTCATCATCTTCAATTAGAAGGAATGAAGAGTCATCATCATGAGTCATCATAAATTTGGAGGTTGGTATTCTTGTAAGTTTTGAAGCCTATAAAAGGCTATTGTATCTCTTTGTTTTTTCAAGCAATCAAGCAAGCAAGCAAGCAAGAAACAAAGTTGAATAAGATCCATTCTCCACTTAAAATTTTAGATTATAGTATATTAGTTCGTAGACTAGTATACAACAATTGGTATCAGAGCCAATTCAATTTTTATTTCATTTCCTCTTCTCATCATGGCCTCCACCAACAATTTCATCAATCCACAAGTGCCCAAGTTATTGAAAGATAACTATGAGAGTTGGTCAATTCAGATGAAAGCTCTATTTGGTTCTTAAGAGTTGTGGGAGCTAATCTTTGATGGGTTTAAGGAACCCACACCGGAGGTAGAAGCCACCTACACCGCCGAAGAGAAGAAGGCTCTTAAAGAGTAAAGAAAGAAGGATAGCAAGGCTCGTTTTCTACTCTATCAAGGGTTGGACGAGTCTACCTTCGAGAGAGTTGCCGAAGCAACGACGAGCAAGGAAGCATGGGAAATCCTTGCTACCATCTACAAAGGAGTCGAGCGGGTGAAGCGAATTCGCCTTCAAACTTTGAGGGACGATCTTGAAGCCGCTCAAATGAAAGATAAAGAAAAAATCTCCGATTATTATTCACGATTACTTCTAATTGTGAATAAAATGAGGATAAATGGAGATAAGATGGAGGACATCCGAGTGATGGAGAAATTGCTGCGATCCCTCACATCAAAGTTCGAGCACGTGGTGGCGGCAATTGAGGAGTCCAAGAATTTGGAGGAGATCTCAATAGAGGAGCTTTTGGGATCTCTCCAAATTCATGAGCAACGCATGCAAAAGAAGACAGGTTCCATAGTCTTGGAACAAGCATTAGAGTCAAAGCTGACTCTAAATGATCGTGGCTCACATAGTAGAGGTCGTGGTCGTGGCAGAGGTAGGGGACGTGGTCCCCAACAACGAACCACTCAAAATCAAGTGGAGTTCCAAAGCTTCGAGGACGAAGCAATCAGGGAAGATTTACATCTGGACGTGGAAACAACAAGAACGTCCAATGCTGCAACTGTCAAAAATTTGGACACTATGCCTCGGATTGCTGGCACAGAACTGAAGATCTTACCAATCTTGCCGAAGCAACAAATGACGCGGGTAATAACTCTACTCTTCTTCTTGCTCATGATGATTCAAATGTTCAGAATGATGTTTGGTACTTTGACTCGGGTGCTAGCAACCACATGTGCGGGAAGAAAGAACTATTTATGAAACTCGCAGAAGGAGTTCATGGAAGTGTGAGCTTGGGAGATTCTTCAAACTCTCCGTTGAAGGCAGAGGGAGATAAAAATCTATCAAAAGGATGGTAAGCCCGAGTATATTTCCGATGTTTATTATATTCCTAACATGAAAAGTAATATTCTCAGCATCGGTCAATTACTCAAAAAGAATATAAAGTATATATGGAGAACAACCACCTTTGGTTGAAAAATGCAAAAGGAGGTCTTATAGCTTGTATTAAGATGACAAGGAATCGCATGTTTCCCTTGCATCTAAACACAAAAGTTGAGAAGTGTTTTTAAGGACTCATGAAGAATGAGTCATGGAGGTGGCATCTTCGCTTCGGTCATCTAAATTTCAGCGGCCTGAAGCTACTATCTACAGCCGGCTTGGTACGAGGTTTACCAACAATCGATCCACCAAGTCATACTTGTGAAGTTTGCATAATTGGCAAGCAAACACGACTTCCTTTTTCCAATGGAAAGTCGTGGAGAGCGGAGGCACCATTACAACTTGTTCATACTGACATCTGCGGACCACTAGATCCCGTCTCTTTAGGAGGTAATAGATATTTTATTACTTTCATTGATGATTTCAGTAGAAAGTTGTGGGTGTACATTCTTAAAGAAAAATCTGCTGCCTTTACTACCTTCAAGAATTTTAAAGCTCTTGTTGAAGCAGAGAGTGGCTATAAGCTAAAAACTCTCCGATCTGAACGAGGTGGTGAGTACACCTCAAACATGTTTCAAGAATATTGCAGGGAGTAAGGCATAAAGAGGCAGTTTACTACTGCCTATACACCACAGCAAAATGGCATCGCAGAAAGAAAGAACCGCACTATTCTTGACATGACAAGAACCATGCTTAAAGAAAAGGGACTGCCGAAGCAGTTTTGGGCGGAAGCTGTGGCATGTTCAACCTACTTGCTCAACCGGTGCCCGACGAAGCAAGTGAAGGGCAAGACGCCTCAAGAAGCATGGAGCGGCTATACGCCTAATGTCGCACACCTACGAATTTTTGGGTGTGTTGCATATGCTCAACTACCTGAAGTCAAAAGGAAGAAGCTTGACAATCATGGTGAAAAATGCATTTTCATCGGATATAGCGAGGAGTCGAAGGCATACAAGCTTTACAATCCACTAACTAAGAAACTAGTGGTTAGTAGAGATGTTGTCTTCAATGAAGTTGAAGCATGGAGTTGGAGCAATGAAGAGACTGTCAAAGAGCAACCCATGGTGAATGAACCTGACGAGCCCCTACAAGAGGATCCACCACCAACTACACCACCATCTCTTCAACATGCTACACCGTCTCCTGCAAGAGGTTCTCCATCTTCTGGGGAAGGTAGTAGTAGTGAATCCTCCGTGCACGAGGTCCAATCAAAATGAGAAGCCTCAGGGAGATCTATGAGCAGATAGAAGAAGATGGAGAAACTAATCTTTTGTTTATATGCCGATCATGAGCCTCTCACTTTCCAAGAGGCTAAGAAAGAAGATTGTTGGCGATCAGCAATGAAGGAGGAGATGCATGCCATCCAAAAGAACGACACATGAGAGTTGACAACACTTCCACAAAATCACAAGGCAATAGGTGTCAAATGGGTGTACAAGATCAAACGCACAACAGATGGTGAGGTTGATCGGTACAAGACGAGGCTTGTGGCGAAAGGCTACAAACAAAATTACGGCATCGACTATGAAGAAGTCTTTGCACCAGTTGCTCGATTAGATACGGTGAGATTATTAATTTCACTTGCAGCTCATCACAGGTGGAAGTTATATCATCTAGATGTCAAGTCAGCATTTCTCAATGGTATTCTTGAAGAAGAGGTGTATGTACAACAACCAGAAGGTTTTCTGGTAAAAGGGCAAGAAGACAAAGTATATCACCTAAAGAAAGCCTTGTACGGCTTAAAGCAGGCACCACGGGCATGGAATGCCCGAATTGATGGTTATCTTCATCAAAACGGCTTCACCAAATGTCCTTATGAGCATGCCATCTACATGAAGAGGAACCATCAAGGTGAATTTCTAATAATTTGTCTTTATGTTGATGACTTGTTATACACAGGAAGTTGCGTCGAGATGCTTGCTGAATTCAAGGAGGCGATGTTCAATGAATTTGAGATGACGGACAATGGATTGATGTCCTATTTTCTTGGTATCGAAGTGAAGCAACAACAAGATGGGATATTTATATCTCAAAAGAAGTACATGAAAGAGATCTTGGAGAAATTCAAGATGAGTAACTGCAACGCAGTAAACACCCCAATAGCCACAGGAATGAAGCTATCAAGAGAAGGAATTGGAGACTTTGTAGACTCGTCTTTTTTCAAAAGTCTAGTTGGTAGCCTGAGGTACTTAACGATCACAAGGCCTGATATTGTTTACAGAGTCGGACTTGTGAGTCGCTATATGGAGACACTGAAGGAGTTTCATTGGCTAGCTGCAAAGAGAATTCTAAGGTATATCAAAGGCACACTCAACCTTGATCTATTTTATACTTATGGTGAAAATGCAGAGTTAGTAGGCTATTCAGATAGCGACTGGGGAGGTGACCAAGATGAGAGGAAAAGCACCACTGGCTATGTCTTCTATCTTGGGTCAACTGCATTTTCATGGACCTCAAAGAAGTAAGGAGTTGTGGCCTTATCTTCATGCGAAGCAGAGTATGTGGCAGCTTCATCTACTGTATGTGAAGCTATTTTGTTGCGGAATATTTTAAAGGAATTGGATCATCCACAAGAAGAAGCGACTGTAATATTTGTGGACAACAAATCAGCCATCCAACTTGCAAAGAACCCAGTACATCATGGGAGGAGCAAACATATAGATACACGGTTTCATTTTCTCAGAGGCCATGTAAAGCAGAAAACTGTGGAGCTAGAGTATTGTCATACCAAGGAGCAAGTAGCAGATATTTTCACCAAGCCATTGCCTATTGAACCTTTCAGAAGCTAAAAAAAATGCTCGGTATGAAACATTTTGATTTGAGGGGGTGTGTTGGAATATCAAATAAAAATGTCTTTTTTGGAAGATGAGGAGTCATCATCAATTGAGAGAAATATAGAGTCATCATCTTCAATTTAGAGAAATGATGAGTCATCATCAATTAGAGTCATCATCAATAAAGAGTCATCACCTTTAATTAGAAGGAATGAAGAGTCATCATCATCAATTTAGAGAAATGATGAGTCATCATTAATTAGGAGTCATCATCAAGTGAGTCATCATCTTCAATTAGAAGGAATGAAGAGTCATCATCATGAGTCATCATAAATTTAGAGGTTGGTATTCTTGTAAGTTTTGAAGCCTATAAAAGGCTATTGTATCTCTTTGTTTTTTCAAGCAATCAAGCAAGCAAGCAAGCAAGAAACAAAAGTTGAATAAGATCCATTCTCCACTTAAAATTTTAGATTATAGTATATTAGTCCGTAAACTAGTATACAACAGTTATCAGACTCGGAGGCTCTTCATGGAAGCAAAATGAACTGCTGTAAACATCAAACAAGACTCTACCAAATTCATGAGTTCTGCTCTTATGCTTTGCTTGCAAATGCAGTTTGTCGACTTGGAAATGGTGGGCATGCACTCTCTTATCTCACACAAACGAGAATTAGATTTATCATCGACATTGTTTTGTATGTCGTCCATTAACAATAGATTACTGAGTCTCTCATACTCCGTTTTGGCGTCTGATAAATCTATATATTTTTCTGATATTAGGATTCGTCATGCATAAATTTGCAATTGTGTGGAGTTTGTGATGTTCTCGGATCTTCTCGATTGTTGTTCTTTTACTTGATATCAAGCATTTTTAACTGATGATTTATATCCTCTACTCATGGTTACTGGTTAATCTGTGGTAAATTCGCATTATTCTTCGCATTATGGTTCTGTTCAGTCTTAAGAGTAGGTGAGCTATTGAAACTGTAGACATTTTTTTCCCATTGTAAGTATTACTGGAAATATTATTAGTGGTGAGCTTGTTGTTGCTGCTCATGTAATTACACAGTAACACATCAGTACTTTGAAATTGTCTACTCTTTTTTTAACATTTAATTAGCAAAATAAAAATAAGAAATTTTCTGTTTAGTTTTATTTTCTTGTAAACACATTAGGTTATTTTTTTCTTATAAATTTAATTTTCTAAATTTTTTTATCGCAGCAGTGTTTGTCAACAAGTGTTCTCACTAATTTGAGAATAATTAATATATTGAATTAAAAATGGACAATTTTATAGAAAAACAATAATATATGAAATAAATAAACAACAATGTTTCTGCTGGTTCCAAAGAGTTTGAAGAAGCTGCAGGTTCCAAAGCTGCAGGTTCCTGTTCTGGCCATTGCACTGCTCTTTTTGCTCTCAAAATTTCAAGGAGTTTATGGTAGCAACCTTGAGTACTGAAAAGCTCTTTAACAATCTTTTTTTTTTTTTTTTCCTTCTCTCTCTCTCTCTCTCTCTCCTTTGTTTTTCTAAAGTTTCCAGATTATTACTTATTACTGAATAATTGATCAAATTTATGTTTAGAGCAAAAGTCAGTGGACTGAAGAAAGTTTAGTGATTTCTCGTCTTTTCCTTTTAGTTTTAATAATTGATCAGTTTTATGTTCAGAGTGAAGAAAATTTGAACCGAAGAAAGTTTAGGCTGTGCTTGGTGCCAAGAGTTAGAAAATTGGAGTTATGAGTTTCTGGAGATGAATAATTAAAAGAAGTAGGAATTAGATTCTGATTAGTTGTTTGGGCAGACAAACCATTAGCAAGAATCAGGATACGAAATAGAGAGAGGATGACAAAAATTAATTCCAAAATTTTGCTGGAACTAATAACTGTAGTGGATATGGTTTTCAGAAGTAAGTTCTACAAGTCATAATTATTTTTTATTACTAATTTTAAATTTTTTCTAAGAATTACCAAAATTTAATTTAATTCTTGAGCTAACTCTTGTCATTGTACAATAGTTAACAGATAGAATAATTTCTGCCTCACCCATATTATTTCGAATAGATCATGTGTGTCAAATCAAAAGATTGGCTTTGAATTAATATAATTCAACAGATTATTCGATCAAGGCAGCATGTTTCTTCATCATCTCCAGATAAATCCACAAGCTGATTCATCACAATCATTATCTCATTTATTTAAATCCTATATTCCAACTAATTCTTGATTCTTACAATGAGCTGCAGCATGAAGAATTGTTCCAAGTTTCCCTCAGCATAAAGAATAATTCTTGGTGTCTGTTCAGACTTTCTTTTCCCTAAAAATGATACTTGATGAACTACTCTTGGATAATTATGCATGTAGAGGAGCTGTTCATCAATTATCTTGAGTATATATTTATTAAGTTATATCTGTGCAAAGTTAGCAAGCTTCTTCCTTTTGCCATTGTTTGCTTTTATATCTAAAAAAGGCACTTTCCATGATCCAAGGAACCAATTGAAAAACAAAATGGAGTTTGATGTTTCCTTTATCATTTACAAGTCAAACATGTTCATGTCACATTTATGCCATTTGTTTTCAATATGAGTATTTAGATACGTACACCTACATGTCACCATGATGGCATTTACTTTTATGTGTTTCTATGCTTATAATTATTCTGAGAAAACCTTTTGTCCCAAAATTTTGGTCTTCTGATCATGATGCATCCTATTAACCAACCAACATTAGTTTAGATTTCAGTTTATTCTTATATGTGTCTTGTATTGGCACCTAATTGATCAGCATCAGTGCATCCATTATTAATTTGGAATGTGTACCGTTAATAACTTGTATTTAGACATGTATCGTGTCATATCTATTGTGCATGTCCGTGTCTGTACAACATAAATTAAAGATATTAAATCTTCGATCATTATTACTTAAAGAGGGGGGGGGGGGGGGGGGGGGGGGGGGGGGGGGGGGGGGGGGGGGGGGGGGGGGG
>JAVJIF010026442.1:0-23872 GCA_038442645.1 Agave tequilana
TTAGCATGGTAAGTATTGGTAAACTTGTAAGACCGTTGGTAAGCCCACTAAGTGAATAGGGTGTTCCAGGCATAGTGTTCCCGTGTTCCCGTTAAGACTAGAGTTGCAGCATACATTTGATCATGCATTAATTATGGCTAACATTGTAAGAAGAATGCTTCTAGGTTCTAATTCATCCTCAGGCTCAACTAAGAAGATAGTAAGAAGTAGGGAAGACATAATTCATGAGGACTATTTAGAATGAAAAAATTCCAAATGAAAAATTAAAAAACATCTATAGTATAGAAACATTTGACTTCAAAACATCATACGCAATTAAAATTCATGAAGAAACATTCAATATTCAGAATAAATTTCAAACCATTCCATTATTATCCACCTTGATATTACAAGAATTTCTAAAGAAAAGATTTCGTTACATACATTTTGGCCTAATACAGGTAGCCATTAAACCTTAGTTCATACAGGTGTAGATATTCCTGTGTATACAGCCTTAAGAGATAAAAGACTAAAAAGATACAAGTCGTCTATTTTAACTATGATTCACACAAATATATGTAATGGTCCAGTCTATTTCAATCGTATGCCTAACTACTCTGTATCATTAACAGATCCATTATTCTTAAATTCATTAATCTTAGACATTCATTTACAAGGTGACGAATTTGAAAAATTACTGAACAAGTAGCAGTTATGTATAAAATGTATTTCAAATAATGAACTCTAATATGAACCTAAATTCAAAATGATGAATACCTCTACACAAGAAGAAACTGTCTTACTTCAAATTGAAACTGAACATTCAAAAACCTTTGTCCAAGAAGATTAAAGTGGAATGAAATCACAATTCCAGAGGAATTTAGGATTGAAAATCCTCAAACTCCTAGAGACATAGAAAGAACAGAAATTTCTGATATTATTGAAGAAAATGATGGAACGTATTAATACGATTTAATTCGCTGAAAGAAAAACCTTCAACCTCTTTCAAGTATCCTGAATCTAGTAGGAGGTCATCTCAGATTATTCATTACAATAGCCCATTAAAGTATTTCATAAATCTCCTCTTCCAGAAATGGATCAGGGAAATTATTCTCCGACATCATCACAGATGAAAGGAGACTTTAGTAGTGAGATTAATGTCATTACTAGTGATAAACCATTCATTAATAATAGTTTTGAATTAATGAAAGACTTCAGAGAAGAATCCGAATATTTTAATTGGTTCTCAGAATTTGATAAACTTATCAGGAAATATTAATAAAAGAATGGATCACTGATATAGAAAAACATAAAATTAATTTTAACTTCGAAATATGGTTAGAATATTATTTAATAAAACAGGGCATTCAAAACCCGTACAACCAATCAAATCAATGTTCAAATAGTTTATATAAAAAATGGCAATTATCGACGGTCAAACAGTAACTTCTATCTATCCCCCATTGCAATCTATTAAATTACTACTAAAGAAGGAGACATTACTGCCTCACCCTTTAAAAAGGAAAAGATAATAATGAACCGGTTAACATTGAAGACATTAAGAAAATATATCATCAAAATAATTATTCAAATCAAATGCTGCACACGATAGCACAACAAATAGATTCTTTATCAACTGAAATTAAAGGGGTACACAAAGAGTCCAGTCCTAAATTTTCACTAAGTTATTCAGCATCACATTTTCAACTAACTAATATACCAATTGAATTTGAAGAAAAAATTCAACCACTAAACTTACTAGGACAAATAACTCAAGCTCTAGAAAAAATTATAAAAATATTCCAAGCACATCAAAGATAAATACGGTTGAAGAACAAAATGCATCAGAATCTGAGTCTGCTGAAGACTCTTCAGCCTCAGACAATTCCTTAGTACAACAAATTAATCAAATAGAAGATGATATTCAAGGAACAGATCAAGATTAGAAATTAATAGAATTCATCGAAAATACAAGCAGCATAACAATTCATACAAAAATTATTGGCGTAAAGGAAGAACTAGGAATTATTATCCTAGGCCAACCCTTCCAGATATTCAATATGAAGAACGAGCAATATTCAAGTCAAGTTACGATGGTACTTCAGTTTATGAATGGAATATTGATGGCAAAAGTGAATATGAAATATTAAACACTTTATAGGAAATTGGTATGGCAGTAACTGCCTACAAAACAAACCGACTACAAGAACAAAATGCCACTGTTTACATTGTCACCGGATTCACTGGTCAATTAAAATATTGGTGGGATAACTCATTGACCCTAGAAGACAAACAAACTATTTTAAATCACGAAATAGAAGTAGAAGATGCTCAGGGAACAATTACTAGGAGAAATGATTCTACTAGTTTTCTCATCGTCACAATAGCAACACATTTTGTAGGAACCCTGCAGAAGAATTAGGATCTTCAAAAATATTCCTTACTAACCTTCGATGTCCAACCCTTTCTGATTTTCGATGGTACAAAGATATGTTTCTAACTCATGTGTTAAAACGGTCCGATTCAACCAAATCTTTTTGGAAAGAAAAATTTATTACAGGTCTACCCAATTTATTTTCACAACGAGTTTTCACCAGTATTAAAAAGGCCATGGGAATTGAAGATGATAATATTGATTTTAGTACTATTACATACGGTCAATTATTTGCATTCGTTAAAAAGGAAGCACTACTAGCCTGTCAGAAATTAAAATTTCAAGCCAAATACGGTAATAAACGAAAAGAAATGGGCCCTTTCTGTGAAGCATTTGGCATCACAGGAATAAAAGCTCCCTCAATAGAAAAGAAACACAAACAAAAAATGATTCCTTATAAAAAGCATAAGCCAAAGAAATACAAATATTCTCGAAAACATTCAAACGAAGATTATTATCAATCTAAAAGAATTACTTGTTATAAATGTTGCAAACCTGGTCACATCGCAAGTAAATGTAAATTAAAAGGCAAAAATAGAATTAATGAAATCATAGACAATCTATCAGATATAGATTCAAACATAAAAGAAAAATTTAAAGAAAAATTACAACTCTATTCTGAAATTAATAAAATATCTGAAGATGATGGATTTTACTATTCTTCAAGTTCTAGTGACCATACGTGTACATGTAAACAAATTAATATGATTAATACAAGAAACACTCTAAAATTACCTAAGGCAAAAAATTTAAAAAAAGATTCAAAAGAATTGATATTCGATATGATACAACAGATTCCAGACCGGAAAAATAAAAGGAACATTTAGAAAAATTGAAAACCCTAATAATCAATGAAGAAGACAATACAGATAAACTAATTCAACCTTTTAGTATCTCAAAACTTTTTGAGACCTATCCCGTAAATACAACCTTGAAGCCCCAACCAAATAGCCTTCATGAACTTCGAACAGAAATAAAATTATTAAAAGAAGAAATTAAGAATATTAAAGAAAATTTAAGCCAAATAGAAACAAAAAATTTAGCATACGAAACCCAAATGTGCCTTATTCAGACTCAACTCGATAAAGGAAAAGAAATTGCAACCATATCGGAAGAAGAGTTACCTTTCTCATTAAACGAAATCACCATTTCAACCACTGAACCCTCCGACTCTAACTTCATTTCAACTATTTGTTTTCCATTGATTTGCAAAGGGGAAAACTTACAATAAAAAGGTTTGAGGAGCTAAATTACAAGTATTCTTAAAAAGATTACAAGTAGATCTCCTTAGAGATTCTGGAGAAGTGTGCCGATAGGAGTCTGGTCAGCGCGCGACCACTTTGTCCCTTTGACGATGCGAGCGATGGGATTCCCTTCTCGCCTGGTTCTGGGAATCAGAGAATAGAAGGTTGGTAGAACCCTCTTGCTACTTCTCAAAACCGCCTTCAATTAGGAATTCCTTCTCGCCTGGTTCCGGAGATTCCTTGAGAAGAAGGTGTTAGGGATCAGCACCCTGACTAGAGAAGTAATTCTCTAAAAGTCTCTGAATTCAAGAGCGCACGGTGCGTCGTGAAGAAGTCTCTACTTGTGGAGTCCTCTTGCCGTCTCTTCTGAAGAAGTCTTTTCTCTTCGTGCCTCCTCCTTTTTCTTTGCACCCCTGGCGGGCTATTTATAAGGAGAGCAAGGGCATAATCGTCCCCTTGAAGGTATGGAAACAGATTGAATCGAATCTGTTTGAATCTGGAAAGTAGCCTTGCTGCGAGGCTAAGATCGGCTTCTGCGAAGCTAGAAATGGCAGGTCGGTTGATCTTCTTGATCTGTTTTGATCCTTTCCATATTGTTGGAGGATTTCCCTTGATCTTCTTACTCGTTTAAGAGAGTCAAGAGATTGTGGCAATCAACTGCCAAATTTGATCTCCGATTTGATCTTAATTGGATTTGATCTGATTGGATCCGATCTCATCCGGAGATTTGATTGGTCAAAGGTTGACCATAGCAGACCAACAGCGGAGCTGGAGGCAGTTTCTGGCGAAGTCCGAAAAGAAGCTTTTCGGCGGAGCTAGAAGTCTTCCGTGGCGGAGCTTTGAATGGCTTCAAGGCGAAGTTGGATGATTTTAGCCTCTCAAGCGAGGCTATCTCTTTGGGCTCATGTGATGCTAAGTGCTAGCACCTTAGACCTGCTGAGGTCTGTTTTAGAAACAATCCGGGTTCACTGTCTGCTTGCTGGATCAGTGGAGTCCAAGTTGCTTCCTTGTCCCTCGGAGATGGGTGAAAACTGGTCTTCAGCTTGTCTGTCACTTGTCTTTTGTAAATGTCAACAAGTTTAGACATTGTTCGGACCAATAAGAATCTTGTCTTTTTTAAGTGTCAACAAGACCCCCTTCAAAGTTTTCGAAAGTCTGCAATAGCTCAGACTTCGAAATACTTTGAACTATTTTGATCGGTGGTGTGTGGAGAATGAACGTCGCCATGATGGTTGAGTTCAGCTTCGCTTTCAATCCTGCTTTGGGATAAGTTTGCCGAAGAATTGTACAGGTTCGCGACTCTGAGTAGCTTCGCGTGTGGGTAGCTCCGCATCTGGGCTTCCTGGAATAGGTTCGCTTTGGAACATCTGTTACTTTCCCAAGGCCAACTGCTGTGGGCTGATTACGAGGAGGATTACTCCTTCTCTTGCACTGATCGAGGGAGATATTCTCCGATTGTGCATTTCTGAGGGAGGATATTCCCTTTCTTCAAGGCGCCATAAGTGCCTTTATGAGGGAGACGTTTCTTCCTTTGCACGGTCCAAGGGAAACCGTCCCTTTTCTCAAGGCGCAATAAGTGCCTTAAATGCGCTCGTGCTTCCACGCTTGAGGCGGCAGCGCTCAGGCCATGGGGCCTATAAATAGGACACTTGAGGTCCTCTGAAGAGAAGTGATCTGCTCTTCTCCTCTTCTCTTGGTTGAGAGAGATACTCAGATCTCTGAATTAGTGGGAATGCCCACTCTGGTTATTATCCGGCCAAGGACCGGTAAGTCTTGATCATTCAACGACTTCACCAATTTTAGGGAATTCATCTCCCTTAATTTAGCTTTGACAGCTACTTCAGGGATTAGTTTCCCTTATTCTTCATCTTGCAATTGGCTGATCTGCAGAGAAAGATTTCAGTATAGCTTTCCAACGAAGCTATCATTCTGACTTGATCACAGAAAGATCACTACATGTTAAGTCCGCTACACAGGCAGAACTTGGGACTTGGTCTCTTCAAAGTTGAGCCAGTCTTGCCATATTGGTGAGGTTAAGACTGTGTCCCACAGGATCAGTCTGGCTTAGCCATATAGGCGAGGCTAGGACTTGGCGTTTGCTGAGTTAGCCCATCATTGCTGTGCAAGCGAGGCTTATCCTCTGCTTTAACTGAAATCGGATTGCTTCGTCCCAAAGAATCTGACTTAGTATTTTTGCAGCTTCTCCTGTGTTTAACTGCTAATCTGTTCCGATTTGCATTGCAGTGAGCTATGTTCGCCAATCTTGTGACTTGATGAAGGAGACCGAAAAGTTGCCTTATGCTTCCCTAGTTGAAGCTTTACTTTTAAGCAGGAGGAACAAACTGGGGCAGCTGATGCGTGTCCCAGAGACTGTTGGCAGTCGCTTATCCGAGATGATCCACTTCGAGGCGAGGCTGGTAGTCGCTTTTCCAAGATGATCCATTTCGGGAAAGCGGACGTCACCTGTGAGATCACTGACCTTCCCCTTGCCAGTTTTCATCAAAGATGATCCAGCTTCCTGGTGGCAAAATCTGCCATTAAGCGAAGGATCATGGCCATGTCCTTGTGGCACCATCTGTCCTGGTTACGGCCTTGTGCAGGAGGAAGGCCTTTCGTGTCCAGTTGGTCTGGCTTGGAAGCAGATAAAACCACTTGTATGCCTTTTGCGCAAATGATCCTATTGAGCAACTGAATCTGTTGTACGAAACACAACCTTGATGTAGTATCAATGTACCTTTCCTTTTAAATCAATGAAAGTCTATTTTCTGCTCATCTGATTTTCGCTTGCCTTCATTGAAAATTTAAGAGGACTTGAATCAATCAGGCGGAGCTAAACTTTGTACGAAGTTAAGGACAGGATCCTTTTTGAATGAGCTTCGCGCGAAGCTGGCGCGTCCGCGAACTGTGCCTTTAGCGGAGTAAGGCGACCTTTTTGGCGAAGTACTTGGCGAACTTGTGCGAAGTCCGCACTTTGACTCAAGGCGAGGTTAACCCTTAGTGGCTGAAGCAGCGCTTCTCGGGAAGGCGCTTTAGGCGGCGTTTCAAATTAATTCGAAACGGCGGCCTGTGCCCTTTTCGAGGCATCGTTTCAGGCGCTGATTGGCCTATAAAAGCCCGATCGGGCTGAGAAAGAGTAGACCTCTTTACTTAAAATTTTTAGAGACCTTTGACTCTTCTTCTTCCTTTTTTCCTCTCCATTAAAAAAATTTGAAAGCTTCCGCAGCTCTTCAATGGCGCCCAAGAGACGAGCGGGGAAAGAAGTGGCAACTTCTGCAGCGGAGTGTCCTCCTCCTCCTTCGGTCATCGAACGACCGACTGCCGGTAAGGGACTTCCCCTTTTGATTAGAGACTGCCATCTCTCTTTTAAAACCGATATTTGGCTATCTTTGGATGAATCCAGCACGATCAAGCATGATCTGTTATTGTTAGGGAATCTATTTCCCTGAATTTCCCGGGGATCTAAGAACTGAACAGTTCTTCATTAAGCTTCCGTGCGAAGCTATCACTTGGGCTGTTTTCGTCCTGTTGAACAACAGGGTACGGATCTGTCCCATCAATCGTGGCCGTAAAGAATTAATGACCTTAATGTCCTTTTGACGACGTTAGTCCTCTGGGCTGTACCGCCTTCTGCTTAGGCGAAGCTAACACTTGGGCATTTTCTGCGAAATGCGGACTTGACTGTGAGGCTAAGCTTTGTCGAAGCTATCACTTTGCTAGCTTCGCTCAAAGGGCGAAGTTATGCCTTGGTGAAAATTGTGTCTTCATGTTCGCTCGGCTAGTGCACTAATCATAATTTTCTTTGCTTCTGCAGTGCACTACACTCCTGGTCCTTTGAACAATCTATTTGGAATGACCAGAGGAACGGACGGCCATATCAGCTTGCAATTTCAAGGGCAGGCTTCTTTGTTTAGTGAACAGAGCTCCGTCGTTCGAGACACGCTTATTCATGGTGGTGATCAACGCACCACGAGGAGCATTCTGACTACGGCTCCTCTTGAAGATATTGACCGTCGAACTTATAAGAAGCCCGACTTCATGTTCGGGGATGCCGCGCCAGATCCTGATCACCAACTACAGGCAAGAGAAGGGCAGTGGATTTTCCAGTTGGATGATGAGAAATTTTACCTCCCATCCAACAAGCGACATTTTTCTTTGTCTTCTTTCCAGTGTGTGACGCAGGCTCGGAAGATGGCATGGGAAGTGAGCCAAAATACCGACTCCGTCCACGTAGGGAGATTGATGTTTCAGTCTCCTAGTTATGCAAGAGCGGGGCCTCCCCGTTGCATAATGGGTCTACACCCTGGGAATGTATCGCGAGACATCCCAGTGGGAGAAAATCCTGCCGTGGCGCTGACTTTTGGGAACCAGTTCCTCAAAGTCAATGGGAACTATCCTGCTACTGACTTTAGGGCTCCAGGCTGGATTCACCCTCCAAAGGCATGGTGGAGGGATTTGTCTACATATATCCTTGCTCATTTCGAGGAGGATTTGGAGAGGCTGAACCTCTATGAGGCCGTCCGGGCGACCCGTCACGGTATTGATATGAACGTGGCGTGCTTCTACGCCATCTTTGAATTGTATTGCCCAGCTTCAGGGACTTTCTTCACCCCTGTTGGCGAGTTGGGTATGGCCTTGCATGAGATGTGGGAAGTCTCTGCTCTGCCTTTTGGGTCTCTCCCATATGAAGAATACTTTCCGTGTGAGGCGGAATTGGCTCTTCTAGAGAAGCAGGAGCCTGCCTTGTTCGAGACTTATCGGGAGTTGATGTGCCACTTGCACATTTGTTCCAGTATACATGGGGGCAGTAAGGGAACTTCCTGTAGCTTGAAGAGCTGAGGGAAGTACTTGTTCCCGGATATGGGGAATACTCCTGAAGCGGCTCACTGCGGAGTTGCTGATGAGGATATCTTTGACCGGATGCAAAAGCACCTCCAAAGGGATCTTGTTGTGACAGAAGACGATGGTCCCTATGAGAAGGGTGATGTCCTTCGGAGCTTCCATCATCAGGCTCGCGGCCGATGTCTCGAAGGCACTGCTGGCTGGCTTCTTAACAATCTGGCTGAAGAAATGCGTAGTGCCATCTTCTTCGGGTGACATCGTTCACCCGAATGTTTTGCTGCCTGCTGTTCGTTTGGTTCATGGACACCCTCTGGGTCTTCTTCCGGCCATGGTGTGCTGTATCCAGAGAGGCCTTCGTGCATTAACGGAGGCTTTTTGCAGGCCGCCAGCGACGAAGCGTGGAAAGGGAGCCACTTCGCCTCGCGACGGACCCAATCCTAGGATAGGTCTGCCGTACACTTATTTGATGGCGTGGTTCGCCCTGCATTGTCCCTCTTTGATTGGAGCCGGAGAGGATCCCCCACAAGGTGTTCGAACGACGCTTCTCTGCCGATTTGAAGGATGCCCGTGGCTGAAGACTTACGTGGCTGAGGCCCATAAATTGGTACGTCGTTATGACGTTTATAGTCTCTTCCGCGGTTTTCCCGTATTCGGGGTGCAGGTTATGAGGAAGAGTTCAAAGATGTGGGAGAGGGGCAGTCGTCCCTGACCCGGGGAGTTTTTGAGTGGCTGGTCAGCATCCGGCCCTCACATTTATTGTACAAAAGCGGGGATACCTGCTACTTGGAGCCCTATGTCCCAAGTCGGTTTGCTCGACAGTTTGGATATGACCAACTGTACGTGGGCAATCCAAATCTCAATCTGGCTTTCCTGGGGAGTCTCATCGATGGAGCTCGTGCCTGGTGATTCTTTATTGCAGGCTGTACTGGGGCACGACTGCGCATGCCGTTGGAGACTCCCAATCTTCTAATGACCCTGTGCTTCTGCCAGTGGTACGCAACTCTAACTCCACACCCCTTGGATTCAAGGCTAACAGCTCTGGTGTGAGGTTAATTTCTCAGCGGCTGAAGTGAAAAGTCTCTGAGAAAAGGGAAGGTAAGAGGGTTCGCGTCCCAGGCATAGAGGAATTCGTTGCTGTGGATGATAGCGAGGCTTCAGATGCAGAAAGTCCTCGCTTCGAAGCGGGGACGGGGGCTGAGACCCCTGCAGCTGGCTCCGGCGTGATGGGGACAGCTCCCACAGAACATGCTGGTGTAGAAGAAGTGAGGGAAGAGGAACCTGACGTCCACTTCAAAAGAAAGCGGGCGGATGGCTCTCGTAGGAAGCAGTTGGTGAAGAAGCCCCGTCGCCAAGCTCCTACGATTGTCGTAGAGGGTGAACCCTTTGCAGCGTTTCCTCCTGCTGCCCCATTAGTAGTTGAACCGTCGGTTGCTAAATCAACTACTGGTGAAGTTGCTCCTGTCTTGGGTAAGATCAGTCCCGTCCTTGCGATATACCTTTTGTATGTTCCGGATGGCTTATTACTTGCTTCTTGATACAGGAGCTGAGACGGCGACGAGCCCGAAAGCTGGGGCCGTCGGAGAACAAGGGGAATATTATTATCCTTCGTTTGCTTACAACGAGGGTGATGAGGCCGGCTATTTTGCCATCCCGGAGGAGTACGGAGGTGATGCAGCTGACGTTGGTCCTTCGGGCGTTGGGACTTCCAAGGGAAGTCCTGTAGCGTCAAGCTCTTTTGGATGGTCCACGGAAGGTTCGGCAAGCGAAAGCGGACTGGCCATTCGTGTCGACTCCGCGAAGAATTTTCCAATGGAGCCTATAGAGAGTGATGCGGCCGCCAAGACGCTTGAGGCGACATCCTCCTTCGGTATTGTTCCGACCTCTTGGCTTCTACTGCATGTTGTGTCCTGTCTAACCACAGTCTTGTTGCAGGTGTTCTGCCTCAGGGTGCATCAGCTTCAAGGGGACCAGATGATCTTCCCGAGGGGTCAAGGGGTGACATGAGCACTTCGACCGCGGCAGATGCTGCTGTGTTAGATGCGCTGTATGGCGACCTGCCCTCTTATCGGCCTGAGCTACCCGAAGGAGCAGAGGTTGAAGGGGTGGTAGTCCCGGAGGTGTCCTCACTCCCAACTATATCAATGGGTTAGGTGCCGTCAGTTTTGCCAAGCACAGAGCTGAGGGTGATTACAAGCCCTACTTCCCCAACCCTGGTGGTTGAGCCTGCTGTTCAGGAGATGGTTACCAGCCCTACCTCAGCAGTGGCTAGTGTACTGATTTCCATGAAGACTTCGCCGAGATCACCGACGACCTATCATGCTGCTGTTAGTGTTCCTGCCGTTCCTTCCACGGTAGTGTCGACCAGGCTGGTGGATTTTTCTGAGGCTGCCCGTCTACCAGAGGTGGCCGAGGTTGAAAATGATTTCATAGGTGATATAGTCGATAGCTTTTATAAAGGCTTAGGGCGATCTATTGACCTGGTCTTGAAAGGTTCGACTATGTCGTTCTCAACTTTGAAGGTGGTCCTTTCCCGTAGTATTGAAAGTATTCGGGACTTTGAAGGGTATCACTAGGCCGCTGCCTTAGAGCTCTTGGTAGACCAATTGAGAAGGACGTAGAGGAATGGCGCTGTCTCAGTCGCTCGGATCTGGGGTCTTCGGTTGATGAGCGGTTTGCGCGTCTTGTCGCTCAAATGCATGAGGCCCGTCTTGCCGCTCAGGAAGCTGCTAAGGCTATTTCTTCTGACTTGAAATCCTTGGAAACAAGGCAAGCAGAGGTTGGAAATGCCATTGATGCCTCCACCAGTGCTCTTCTTGACGCTGAAGATAAGATTGGGAAGGCCAGGGAGATGATCAGGAAGGGAAACCTTCTCTTGTCCAAGGCTGAACCGGTGCGTCTTGAAGAAGCTGCGCGGCTTGAGCAGCTTAAGGCCCAGAGTGACGAACTCTTGCGGCAGGGATTATCGCAGAGGGCAAATTTGGCTGAAGTCGAGGCTCGTTTGGCCCAGGCGATGGATTCCAATGAGGCTGAGCTAAGGTCGCAGGCGCTTGCCCAGGTTGCTGACGACAGGAGGACGAGGCTGGCTTCCCTTGAAGAGCAGATCAGATCTTACAATGTACGCCTGTAGCTTATAATATGTGTGCCTCCATGTATCCCATCCTTTTGGAATCAATGAAAATTTCTTTTTCTTTTGTTTTGACTCCTTGTCGAACCTCCAACTTGTTCTATTTTCTGAATTCCGATTCCAAATTGTATTGCGATCACTTAAGAACATAGTCCTTGTTGGGTTAAATAATGAGACTTGGCTATCTGCCAGTTCAGAGGTCGCGATGACATAACTGGTTAAGACGCTACCAAGCCCGAAACTGGTCCTTGTTGGATCGAAAGATGAGACCTGTCTTTTGTAGATGTCAACAGGGCTCGGGGTTGAGACTTAGCTGTCTGCTGGTTCAGAGGTCGCAATGACATAACCGATTGAGACGCCACCAAGCTCAAGATTGGTGATACTTGTCTTTTGTAAATGTCAACAAGTATCGAGACCTGTCTTTTGTAGATGTCAACAGGGCTCGGGGTTGAGACTTAGCTGTCTGCTGGTTCAGAGGTCGTAATGACATAACCGATTGAGACGCCACCAAGCTCAAGATTGGTGATACTTGTCTTTTGTAAATGTCAACAAGTATCGAGACCTGTCTTTTGTAGATGTCAACAGGGCTCGGGGTTGAGACTTAGCTGTCTGCTGGTTCAGAGGTCGCAATGACATAACCGATTGAGACGCCACCAAGCTCAAGATTGGTGATACTTGTCTTTTATAAATATCAACAAGTATCGAGACCTGTCTTTTGTAGATGTCAACAGGGCTCGGGGTTGAGACTTAGCTGTCTGCTGGTTCAGAGGTCGCAATGACATAACCGATTGAGACGCCACCAAGCTCAAGATTGGTGATACTTGTCTTTTGTAAATATCAACAAGTATCGAGACCTGTCTTTTGTAGATATCAACAGGCTCAAAATTGAGACTTGGCTGTCTGCTGGTTCAGAGGTCGCAATGACATAACCGATTGAGACGCCACCAAGCTCAAGGTTGGTGATACTTGTCTTTTATAAATGTCAACAAGTATCGAGACCTGTCTTTTGTAGATGTCAACAGGGCTCAGGGTTGAGACTTAGCTGTTTGCTGGTTCAGAGGTCGCAATGACATAACCGATTGAGACGCCACCAAGCTCAAGATTGGTGATACTTGTCTTTTGTAAATGTCAACAAGTATCGAGACCTGTCTTTTGTATATGTCAACAGGCTCAAAATTGAGACTTGGCTGTCTGCTGGTTCAGAGGTCGCAATGACATAACCGATTGAGACGCCACCAAGCTCAAGGTTGGTGATACTTGTCTTTTGTAAATGTCAACAAGTATCGAGACCTGTCTTTTGTAGATGTCAACAGGCTCAAAATTTATGACTTGGCTGTCTGCTGGTTCAGAGGTCGCAATGACATAACGATTGAGACGCCACCAAGCTCAAGGTTGGTAATGGAATTTGGGAAGAGGTCTCGTTTTCACGGGGAGAAACGAGGGAATCACTGTCATAGGTTTAGTGTTAACGTAACAGTGAAATGCATATGTGGTCTTACCATTCTATGGATGAGAATTGGTAAGTGACTTTGGAGATCTCGTTTTCACGGGGAGAAACGAGGAAATTGCTGTCATAGGTTTAATGTTAACGTAACAGCGAAATGTATATGTGGCCCTACCATTCTATGAATGAGAATTGGTAAGTGATTTTGGAGGTCTCGTTTTCACGGGGAGAAACGAGGGAATTGCTGTCATAGGTTTAATGTTAACGTAACAGCGATATGTATATGTGGTCTTACCATTCTATGGATGAGAATTGGTAAGTGATTTTGGAGGGGAATCAAATGAGAACAGGTCTCTTGGGATTTTTAGCAAACCCCCAGCTGTCAACGGATTTGATATGCCTTTACCAACTACCGTTTGAGTTGGGCTAGCCATGCTATTCCCTCAGCATGATGAGTTGTCGAGGACTTATGTTGGGCTTACAGGCCAACATTTTCCTCTATCCTTAATCGTTAAGGATGTTGGATTATCTGGTTACGTCTTCGGGACAACCAGTGCACGATCAGGTTCCTACTGGTTTACGGTTGTATGATCTCGCTTGGAGGAAGAGAAAGGCTCTCTTTGTGTGTACTTTGGACACGAAGATCTTGATCAGAGGTGTAGTGTTAACTTGATCATGAGAAGGATCCTTGATTAAGGATAATACTTCTTTAAGAACTTGCCATTGATCAGCATCATGAGTAGGTCGCCATCTGAAGTCATAAGGCGGTATGCTCCGTTTGAATAGACTGTTTCTATTACAAACGGTCCTTCCCATTTAGGCTGAAATTTGCCTTTGGTCTTGTGCGTCATAATCATCGGTCGTCTGACGGCTAGGACCAGATCTCCTTTTTGGAAGACTCTCTGTTTGACCTTCTTATTGAAGGCTTTTGAAATTCGAGCTTGATACAGCTCAATATGTTGTTGAGCTTGTAGTCGCTTCTCATCTAGGGCTTCGAGCTCTTGAAGACGCAACCGATCATTGTCCTCTAATGTGATTTTAGTGGTCAGAGCTACTCGCAATGACGGCATCTGGATTTCCAATGGGATGACTGCTTCGCACCCATATACCAAGGAAAAAGGCGTATTGCCTGTCGGTGTCCGAACCGTGGTCCGGTAGGCCCAAAGACATTCACCAAGCTTTTCATCCCAGTCTCGCTTATTCGAGGAGACGAACTTCTTGAGTAGCTTGATGATCGTTTTGTTGAATGCTTCCGCCAAACCATTAGCGGCAGGATTATAGGCAGTTGAAGCCACATTCTGAATTCGGTATTTATCGCAGAACCGATAGAATCCTTGGCTTATAAATTAGGGACCGTTGTCGTGGATGATCCGCCTAGGGACACCAAATCGATGGATGACATGGTGTTTGATGAAGTTAACCACGTTAGAGGTTTTGACTTCAGCTAATGGTATAGCCTCTGCCCATTTTGAAAAGTAATCGGTTATTGCCAGGATAAACCGGTGACCTTTTGTCGAAGAGGGGCTGATCGGCCCTACGACATCTATTCCCCATGCTTCAAATGGCCATGAAGCAATAGTCGGGTGGAGCAACTCCGAAGGTTGGTGTATGAAGTCCGCATGGATTTGACATGCTTTACACCTTCGTGCATATTGGATGGCGTCGGCTATCATAGTTGGCCAATAATATCCAAGTCTGTGCAACCTATCTTTAAGTTTTGGACCTGGCTGATGAGCTCCGCAAATACCGTCGTGCGCTTCTTTAAGCGCTTCCTGTGCCTCTGAATGAGAAAGGCAACGGAGGAGGACACCGTCATATGAACGACGGTAAAGTGTCTTCAAAGTTGGGTCGTAGTAGAAACGAAGAGACCTTCGTCTGATAGACGCCGCTTCTTTAGGATCGTCTGGAAGCAGACCGTGCAAAGCATAGTCAATGAGAGGAAAGCGCCAATCTCTCGCTCAAGATCCGTGGTGACATTATAGACTTCTCGGGTTCTTAGCATATGCTTAGAGCATACAAGATGTCGAGTTGCGACTGTGAGGTGATACTCGGTGTCGGTTGGCAAGGCTAGTGTTGTTGCTAATGCAGCAAGAGAGTCCGCCTTGGTATTCTGAGATCGAGACACATGCCCGATGTAGAAGCCTTCAAATAGGTTAGCCAATTCGATGGCCGTGTGATAATAAGGCATCAAGTCTTCATGGCGAACTTCATATTCACCTTTAACCTGATTGATAATCAGTTTTGAGTCGCCGTAAGCTTCGAGGTAGCGTACCCCCATTCCATGGGCGAGTTGAAGGCTAATAAGCAGAGCATTATATTCTGCTACATTGTTGGAGCATGATTCTGTCAAGGAAAATGCTCTGGGAAGAACATGATTCTGTGGGGAGACAAACACAACCCCCACTCTGAAAATAATCTTGCCTTTAGGGCCCATTCGCGATGCTCCATCGAAGAACATTTGCCACACTTCCTCTTCTGAGGTTGCATTAGACTCGAAGACTTCATCAGGGATATCTTCGTGAAGTTTTGAATGTTCCGGAACTGGATGAGCAGCCAAGAACTCTGCAAGGGCCTGGCCTTTAATCGCCTTCTGAGGGGTAAAGATCATGTCGTATTGAGACAATAAAAGTGCCCACTTAGCCAATTTCGAATTCAATGATCCTGGCTTCGTCATAAGAAGACGCAAAGGGTTCACTCTGGAGATGACATGTATGGTTTGGCCGACCAAATAATGTCGCGTCTTCTGAACAGCAAAGACGAGAGCTAAACACTCTTTCTCGATAGGATTGTAGTGAGATTCTGCTCCTATGAGGGTCCTGCTCAGGTAATAAATGGCGTGCTCGTGACCATTGTCGTCCTTTTGAGCGAGGAGGGCACCAAGAGAATAGTCCATAGCTTTTACATAAAGCAAGAATGGTTTCCCTGATGTAGGGGCCACCAAGACTGGAGGTTTTGTGAGATACCTCTTGATGTCTTCGTAAGCTTCCTGACAAGCTTGGTCCCATACGAAGGAAGCACCCTTTTTCATGAGTCGGGTGAACGGTTGACAGCGGCCTGAGAGATTTGCAATGAATCTTCTGATATAAGCCAGCCTGCCTTGCAAGCCTCTAAGCTCTTTGAGGTTCCTCGGTGGGTGCATGCTCTGAATGGCTTTAATTTTGTCTGGGTCTAGATGAATCCCTTTTGATGTGACAATAAACCCAAGAAACTTGCCACTTGACACTCCCAAGAAGGATTTTGTCGGGTTCATTTTCAGTTGATGAGCCCGCATTATGTCGAACATCGTTCTCAGGTCGCTAAGATGTTCATCCTTGTTGCGGCTTTTGACAGCAATATCGTCGACATAGCATTCGATCGTTTTTCGGAGATGATCGTGGAAGATTGTACTCATTGCCCGCTGGTAGGTTGCTCCGGCGTTCTTCAGTCCGAAGGGCATTATAGTGTAGCAGTATACCCCCAATGGTGTTCGGAACGAAGTATGCTTCTCGTCGTCAGGATACATCTTAATCTGGTTGTACCCTGAAAAGCCGTCCATGAAAGACATCCTTTCGAACCCGCATGTGTTGTCAATCATGACGTCGGTGATGGGCAGTGAGAATTCGTCTTTAGGACAGGCCGTATTGAGATCACGGAAGTCGATGCAAATCCGTATTTTCCTGTTCTTCTTGAGGACGGGGACGATGTTAGCTACCCAATCTGGATGTTGTTCCTCCCGGATGAAGCCACATGCAATGAGCTTGTGAACTTCGGCTTCAATAGCTTCCATAATGTTCGGGCGAAACCGACGTTGTTGCTGCTTGACTGGCTTGACGTCGGGCCTGATATTTAGACGGTGCGTAGCGACTTGTGGATCAAGTCCGGGCATGTCTTCGTAGCTCCATGCGAAGACGTCTATATACTCTTTTATGAGCATTATCAACTCTTCCTTTTCTATAAGTGATAGGCTTTCACTTATAAAAATGGGTTTGGGATGATCTTGACTACCCAAGTTGACCTGCATCACCTTGTCTTCAGTAGGTGGTTCACGCAGCTCGAATCGCTTTTCCCACTGAAGGTTTAATTGTTGGGCCCATGGTTCCTCATTAGCAGCCTCTGCAGGTTCTAATTGACTGCTTGAAGTCATATTAACAGTGAGGTTTTTGAACATTCCTCCTACACTGACATCTGAGTCCCACTCGGAGGATGAGGCCGAATGTGATGGAATTGGTCCATCATCTTTGACTTGAGCTGTTGTTGATGATGTGGGTGTAACGTATCCCAACCCCCTGCGTGTACTATCATAGTAATTTGTAGGTTTCCCTTTTGGGACAAAATTACGCATCAAACTGCGCCTTCCTTTTCCAAAATTCAGGCCCGCTCCATGCTTCAAGTCGTATCCCATTTTCTTCATAATATGGCGCGCTGACCGTGCATAATGAAAGAACTGTGGAGTGTCTGAATCTGAGCTTGAATCTGCAGTTGTGGGTTCCCGTGGTTGGGTTCTGCCGAAGATTATCGGCAACTGACCTTGTTTGGACGGAGGGATCACCAGCGTGGCCCTCTCTATAGCTTCCATAGGTGTGCTGGCCGTACTCGGCTTATGTAAGGGCATATGCAGATAGCCATCTGTAATGGCTTTGATCGACCCAATACTCGCAGGATAATCAAAAGAAATGTTATCATTAATTACCCATTCACCTTCATCTTCAGAAGGAGTATTACATTGGGGATTATTAAGACATGCTATAATTGGTTCGCCAATCAGAATGGCTGGCATGCCTGCTTCGGATTCTGAATCCGCCTCATTGCCACTTTCATCATCGTCTGGCAATGGTTCCTTAGGCGTTCCACCGGCCTCTTGACACAGGAGAGCATCGGTGAAGTAATTTTCCACCCCTCTGAAGGGTTGCTTTTCAGCAAAGACAGTTCGTACTGTCACATCATCTTCAACATATTTGAAGCATTGGTGGAGAGTAGAGGGAACGATCCAGTTGGCATGGATCCATGGCCGTCCTAGCAGCAGGTTATATGATGTGTCGGCGTCAATGACATAACACGTCACTTCTGACCTCAGGCTCCCGATTCTGTAACGGAGTCGAATTTTCTCAAGTGGATGACTGCTCCCGGCGTTGAAACCGTATATTGTAGTAGTGGTTGCGGACAACCTATACAGCGGTATGCCGAGGAAGTAGAGAAGCCTTTTGGGGATGATGCTGAGTGCGGACCCCAGATCGACTTGTATTCTTTCAATGCACGTCGAACCAATATATCCGGTGTAGTACAGAGGTCAATCGTGCTTATTGTTTTTGAGAAGCATATCTTCCGCTGTGAATGTAATAGCGGGCACCTTTGATTGTGTGTGATGACACTCTGGGCAAGGAGACTGAACGTCATCGTTAGGGACCTCAGGCATGCATGTCAGAAAGCATTCTGAATTGGCTAGCGCATCCCTGAGTGCTTCTCTTGTCTCTTTTGAGAGACGCAGGAGCTCGTGTATTGTGATACGAGCCGGGATATTAGCCAGCTGAGCTAATATGTCGAAACGAAAGGGCGTATCAAGCCCTTGGCCTGATGGTTTCTTCAACACGTGGTCGAACCGTACCTCCTTAGGCTTCTCTCTTCCCTTGGTTGGAATTGGAGTGGATGCTGGTATTGGTACTGACGTTGTTTGTTGTTGTATCTCGTCAGTAGACTTTTCATACTGTCTCAAGTATGATTTTCTGGATCGGGTGCCCGTCTGTTGAGGCGCATCGGCTTGCGTTGTGCAAGCATGCTTTTCTCCTTCTGAATCGCTGAGGGAAGCCGATGTAAGGTTGCCATCATCTGGCAGGACAGGATGACATTGCAAGATTTGCCCTTTAAGTTGGGCTCTTTTGAATCCCGCTGTACGTCTTGGACAAGGTCCGGGTGTATCCACATGACTTCCCCTATCTCCAATGTTAAGGGAACGAGACCTTTATCATCCCGAGTCATGGCCGAAGGATGTCTAACTTCCAACCGTGGTGCGGGGGCTGGATAGGTCCCGTCGGGAACTGTGATCTTTTGGGTGCTGCCGAACTCAAGAGTCACCATATTGGCAGTGACTTTCTTCTGCTCTGTCTTCAATGTCAGGACCCCGGCATCGATTAAGGCTTGTATCCTGTCCTTGAGGACATAGCACTTATCGGTAGGATGGTGAATCATCCTGTGGTAGAGGCAGTATTTGGGGTCGTTTGTGCGCCCTATCTCATTAGGACGTCGAGCATCTTGTAGCTTCATCTTATTCCCTTTGTGGAGCAGATGGAATATCGTGACCACCTGATCGTCTTTGAAGGAGTACTGTTTTGGGGGAACTTAGGCTCCTGATTGTTGAAGCCGCTCTTCTTGGCCTTCGACTGCACGTCCCCGGATAACTCCACAGACATAGTCTCTTTCCCTTTAGCTTGAGAAGACTGCGGCAGGTCGCTACGTCCTTTACTGTTCATACCCCATTTGCCTCTAGGGTTGGATGGTTCGAACTTTTTAGCCGACTTTTCAGCTATCTCAGCTTATTCGACCAATTCCTTCCAAGTGTGGGCTTTGACAGCCCCCATGCGAACTTCTACTTGGTCCAAGAAGTTGTGCCTGCATGTCTGTAAGAGCATGGGTAATGGCATCCCTGCTGGGCACATCAAGGATAAGTTTCTAAATCGCTCAATGTAGTCACGGACAGATTCGTCCTTCTTCTGTATGGTGGAGAGGAGCTTGTCCATGGTCACTTCGGTGTCGTCCTCATAGAAACGAGAGAGGAACCGGGTTTTCAGGTCGATCCAGGAATTGATAGAGCCCGGAGGGAGACTTCGGAACCAGTCAAATGCCACCCCCTTTAAGGTGCCAATGAACAGCCTAGCCATGATGGCATCGTTGCTTATAATATTACCAGTCTGAGACCGGAAGTAGTAAATGTGCTGGTTCAGTGAACTCTTTCCATCATACGTATGCAACGTTAGTGGTTTGAACTTCGGTGGATATGGCACCGAATCCCACTCCAGTGGGTAAGGACGGATTGCCCCTACTTTCTTTAATTCATCCCTCTGAGCTAGGGATGCGATTTGAGCTTGGAGGCCTTTAAGGACTTCGGCGTCTATGGAAGAACCCTCCTTGGATTTCTCCGTCTTTGGCTGCTCATTGCTGAAATGTTCCTCCTCATCGTGATTGCTCCCGGCATCATTATCATTCCGATTGCTGAGGAGTCGAGCAAGCATCTGTTGAATACTGTCTAGGGCTTCTTGCTGGGTCTTGGAAGTTTGTTCCTGAGCTTTCAGGCGCCGGCGAAGGTCGTCGTTACCGTTATCAGCCATATTGACTGATGCTTTGTTTGTTTGCACTGAGCTAACTGTCGCCGAAGAGGCGTACCCACTGTCTTCATCTTCTTCATCTGATGGTTGGGGTGATCTCCTGGGCTGCGATGAGGTTAAGGCCGCTGAGAAGGAAGGCTGCTCATAATTATAGGGTATCGCCACCCTAGATCTGGTGTTTCGGAAAACACCTTCTTCATGCACCAAGACTTCGCCTAGGCCTGGGCTGTAATCTGGATCTGGGGACTCTCGTCCTCTTCTGGTCATGTTGATGGATGCAGAGGCTGGATCTCGTAAGATGCTCCTTTTGTGATGCTTTACTGGGATACGTACAGACAGCCGATCAAAGACTGATTGCCGGCATGGAGAAGTGGCGAGGATTGGTCGTAACCGGCAACGAGCTGAATGGACTGTCACCAGCTGGCATCCCCTTTGTTGATAATAGGGGGGAGTAGTTCAGAAAAGACTCCAACTTCCGCTTGTTCGCTAGGAGTTCCTGCAAGTCAGGCCCATTAGAGCCTGGATAACCCCATGGAGAGGCCTCTTTGGAGTGTACACAGGATGATGTTCCGTTCTCTTATCCCTGCAGAAGGGATTAGCCCTAAATAGTACTTCAGTTCTAGCTTCGCCAACAGGTGCGAGCTTAGTGCCTGACGAACTGGAGAGCGGAGCACGCTGTGGTGCTTTACCCGCTATGCCGCTGCGAAGGAGATTAGTCTTAGATAACACTTTGGCCCTAGCCTCGCGGTCGTGGACCCAGTAAGTACGCTGCGGTATAGTAGCTTCGCTTGTGAAAACGAGGCTGGCACAAGGCATTGCTGCTTTTGAATTGGGCGACGGTATGATTGCCATCTTGACTTTATGGCCGGCAGCATTGTTGGAGCAGACAGGCATCTTGCCTTTTTCTTCGCGAGAGAGGCGTGGTTTTGGCGTAGCTACGCCTGAAGCTTTGGCCAGAGACTTCTGTTTAGGCCTCCACATCTGCTTTGGCAAAGTATGCTTAGGTTCGCAAGGAACCTGACTAGCCATACGCGAGGCTGAAGGGTGTTGACAGAATTCTGCTTCTAGTTTCTGCTTTGAAACCTTGATTGTGGAGACCTTCCTATGCTTCGTGCTCGAAGCATTAGGCCACCCCCAGAGAGGACTTCTTCAAATCTTCTTTGATCGAACTGGACAACCAAGTTCTCGAGAGTGCAGGACTTGGGCTGCAGGCATGCTTCCTTGTTGCGCCAGAGAACCGCAGTAGGTTTGCAGAGAACCTTTCCTGACTCCGCAGAAACTTTCCTTGAAGATTTAGCCAGATGGGCTCTGGCTGCACGGCTTTTCTGAATTCAGAGTTAGACCCGAAGGTCTGTTCGTCGCATTGCGACACTTGATTCTCGCAGTGGAGAATACAATCCCCAGCGGAGTCGCCATCTTGTTTCCATTGATTTGCAAAGGGAAAAACTTACAATAAAAGGTTTGAGGAGCTAAATTACAAGTATTCTTAAAAGATTACAAGTAGATCTCCTTAGAGATTCTGGAGAAGTGTGCCAATAGGAGTCTGGTCAGCGCGCGACCACTTTGTCCCTTTGACGATGCGAGCGATGGGATTCCCTTCTCGCCTGGTTCCGGGAATCAGAGAATAGAAGGTTGGTAGAACCCTCTTGCTACTTCTCAAAACCGCCTTCAATTAGAAATTCTTCTCGCCTGGTTCCGGAGATTCCTTGAGAAGAAGGTGTTAGGGTATCAGCACCCTGACTAGAGAAGTAATTCTCTAAAAGTCTCTGAATTCAAGAGCGCACAGTGCGTCGTGAAGAAGTCTCTACTTGTGGAGTCCTCTTGCCGTCTCTTCTGAAGAAGTCTTTTCTCTTCGTGCCTCCTCCTTTTTCTTTGCACCCCTGGCGGGCTATTTATAAGGAGAGCAAGGTATAATCGTCCCCTTGAAGGTATGGAAACAGATTGAATCGAATCTGTTTGAATCTGGAAAGTAGCCTTACTGCGAGGCTAAGATCGGCTTCTGCGAAGCTAGAAATGGCAGGTCGGTTGATCTTCTTGATCTGTTTTGATCCTTTCCATATCGTTGGAGGATTTCCCTTGATCTTCTTACTCGTTTTAAAGAGAGTCAAGAGATTGTGGCAATCAACTGCCAAATTTGATCTCCGACTTGATCTTAATTGGATTTGATTTGATTGGATCCGATCTCATCCGGAGATTTGATTGGTCAAGGTTGACCATAGCAGACCAACAGCGGAGCTGGAGGCAGTTTCTGGCGAAGTCCGAAAAGAAGCTTTTCGGCGGAGCTAGAAGTCTTCCGTGGCGGAGCTTTGAATGGCTTCAAGGCGAAGTTGGATGATTTTAGCCTCTCAAGCGAGGCTATCTCTTTGGGCTCATGTGATGCTAAGTGCTAGCACCTTAGACCTACTGAGGTCTGTTTTAGAAACAATCCGGGTTCACTGTCTGCTTGCTGGATCAGTGGAGTCCAAGTTGCTTCCTTGTCCCTCGGAGATGGGTGAAAACTGGTCTTCAGCTTGTTTGTCACTTGTCTTTTGTAAATGTCAACAAGTTTAGACATTGTTCGGACCAATAAGAATCTTGTCTTTTTTAAGTGTCAACACTATTAAGGGATTCACATATCAGAAATGGTTTGTATTCATAAATATTACAATTCACAATTCTAAATTCACAATATTCATAGGGGAACCATAACACCATCAATAGATCAATAGAATTTGCAAACAACAAATTTTCCGATGAAATTAAAGATAAAACCCAGTTACAAAGATTTTTAGGATGTTTAAATTACGTATCTGATTTCATCCCAAAAATACGAATAATTTGTGCACCACTATTTCAAAGACTCTAAAAAAATCCACCAGCATGGTCTGATAAGCATACTCAAATAGTCAAACAAATTAAAGAGAAAGTCCATTCATTACCATGTCTATGCATTCCTCATCCTCATGCATTCATGATAGTTGAAACAGATGCATCGGATATAGGATATGGTGGCATACTGAAACAAAGATTTCAACAAACATCTCATGAGCAACTGGTTAGATTTCATTCTGGTGTATGGCTCGGTCCTCAAAAATCTTACTCCACCATCAAAAAGAAATTCTTTCCATTGTTCAATGTATTTCTAAATTCCAAGATGATCTTCTGAATAAAAAATTCCTTCTCCGAATTGATTGTCAATCCTCAATTTATTCTTGAAAAAGATGTTCAAAATATTGCATCTAAGCAAATTTTTGCTAGATGGCAACCATTCTTTCTATTTTGATTTTGATATAGAGTATCTTAAAGGTTCAAATAATTCCTTACCCGATTTCCTAACTCATAATTCTTAACCACAAATTCAAAATGAGTACCGACAAAGGCAAATTTCCAATTCAAAAGACCGTCAATTCCAAAGACTATGAAATAAATCTCATCACTTTCATCCTCGCCCATTCAAAGTCCCAATAAATTCCAAGTCTTAGGTATTTTCCTCCTCTTCCTTATGCCATGACTCTTCAAACGCCTTCTGCCAAA
>JAVJIF010026444.1:0-29146 GCA_038442645.1 Agave tequilana
GTGCAGATCCAGGGCCGCCAACCCTTGTCGAGTCCGAATTTGTTGCTGAGTGGCACCACTGCAAGAAGAGATCCTCCCGATTTACAGAAGTTAAAGAGCTCTCTAATGAGACCCTTGTAGATATTCTAACAGCGTACCTTGTTAGTACCACCTTTAGCAGTTACGATGGTCTCGTTTTTTCTTGAGATCACCTGATTTGTACGACTCATTACAGATCTTTCTACAAGAGACAGTTTCACATGAGACTGATGCCTTGGCATGTGGGTTAGTTTTCAGTGAAGCTGAGTTGCCTTACTTTGCTGCACATATCTCGCTCGAGCTACCAACGACTGCCACTGGTCTGTCACGGGTTGTTTCACTTTCACTACCTTAGTGTCAATGTGATGCATTAGTGCTGCTGTCACGGCACCACCATGGCCCGATTGCTTCGTGAAGGGTGCTCTCACTCGACAGGGTCGAGTTCCTCCCACCCAGGGGGAAATGATGAGGACATCACGTGCTGCCTTCATTTCATTTAGTCATTTTTTGAGTTGTAGTTCATTTTGTCTAGTTGTATTTTTTTCATGTGGGTGTTTAGTACCACATCGATTATTTATTAGAACTGTACTTTTGTAAAACCTATAAATATGCCCCATATTTTTTTTATCAGTAGATAATGAATAAGTGAGAATTTTCAGTTTAAATTTTTTGAGCTTTTAAGTTCTTGAGATCGGGGTTTGAAGCCGTGGTGTAAGGTGTGCGAAGCCCAAATTTATCATTTTCTTAAATCCTAATTCTTGTTCCTATTTCTTCATTTCAAATCCTAGTTTTTTTTTTCTTAGATTGAAAGTGATTGTGATCCTCCCGTATTACATCAGGGCCTTGTCAAAGAGTCTCTAAGACAGCTGGTCTTGATTGTTTTCTAGTTGGTAAGATCAGCATATATCATAGGAGGTATCAAAGAACCACTGTATTCATAGAAAGTTGACTTGTGAAAGGTTATGAAGGTCTGCTTGGCCACATGAATAATAGATGAAACAAAAAAAATGTCAGAGTTAGAAGTGTGATGACAACCCTTCTCAAGCAGATGAGATTATGAGGACCATCAGTGCTGAACATATGCATGTGGCTATAATGAACAAACTTTGGTAGTTTCGACGACGGCAAAACCTGAACTAAGAACCCCATGAGCTTGATGCCATTTTGGGGAATGATTTAACAGCATCATAGCACAGTCACTTGCTCAAGGAGCATCTGTAGAGATTTCTGAATGCCTCCTCTTGGGTGATGTGAATTTAGAAGAGTGCTTGGGTTTGGTGAGAGGGAGGGAAACTTACAAAGAATAGCTGGTCTGTACAGTTCAATTAGTTGTGGGTTGAGTAAAAATATTGGTCTAGTTGTGTAGATTAGAAGCTGTTAGGGTTGTTTATGTAATCTAGTTATATTCCAAAACTCTCAAGTCACTTTCCACATTCTTCCTTTTTCTGTGTTCATTGTCTTAACGTGAACTTTTCAGTTTTCACACAGTTCACAATGTATCAGTTCAACAGTAAGCTCTTCACATATTTTCCTCTTCTCTTTATTTTTTTTCCCCCTTTTTTCCTTTCTTTCATTTCCTCATTCTCCCCCTTTTTGTCTATAACTAACTATTCTGATTCTTTAAGTTGTTATGCTGGTGTATATAATCTATGTACTTGCACACTTACCATTTACACACAAATTAGCATATGTTTTTTCCCTTCTTTTGTTAGGTGGGTTCAAATTTCTAATTGGGTAATAAGTCATTCATCCTCCTGATTGTTTTCATTCACAAAGGTCCATTTTGTGTTTGATGCTTATGTAGAGCTTAAAAGTCTATTATGCCATTTCTTTTACTTTCTATGCAATCCTATGGATTTGGCTATGAATCCTTTGTGGACATTCAGCTCTAGCAAAGTCTTTTGTATTTAAAGTAAGAACACGTCTTGAATATATATATATATATATATATATATTAAATATATATTATATATATATATATATATATATATTATATAGACTTGTGTCCTTTCAAAAGGATTTGAGGCCGAGTCCTTCCCACTCAAACACCAACATCTGACATTCGAATACAAGATCCACTCCGTTGAAGTTGATCTATATTATTTCAAGTATCTATAAACTAAAAATCAAATGTTTTGAGTATTTTTTGTCCATCCATCAAGCGGCGCAAAATGGACGGCCGAAAGTAGTGAGTTGGTTAGATATGTCTTTAAAGATACAAATTCTCGATCCTGCCATTCATTATGATCTAAACATTTAAAACCCATACAAACTAATTTTTGTTAGGTTTCAAATATTATACACCGTTAAACTAACCACTCACTATTTAGATCGTCCATTTTTTCCTACTTGATGCATGGGCAAAAAGAATTCAAATACTTGATTTTTGGTTTATAGATACTAGAAATAATATAGATCAACTTCAACGGAGTGGATCTTGTATTCGAATGTCGGAGGGTTGAATTTGAGTTGGAAGGATCCGGGATCGAATCATTTTGGAAGGAATAAGTCTCTCTCTCTCTCTTTATACACACACACACACACACACACACACATATATATATATCATTCCGAAGAATTTGAGCCCGAATCTTTCTTACTCAAATACAACCTCAAACATTCGAATACAAGATCCACTTTGTTGAAGTTGATCTATATTATTTCAAGTATTTATAAACCAAAAATCAAGTGTTTTGAATACTTTTTGCCCATCCATCAGCGGCGCAAATGGACGGCCGAAAGTAGTGAGTTAGTTAGATCTATATTTTTAGGCATACAAATTCTCGATTCAGACATTTGATCATGATCTAAAGATTTAAAAACCCCTACAAACTAATTTTTGTTAGGTTTCAAATGTTTTACATTGCTAAACTAACCAACTCACTATTTAGGCCGTTCATTTTTCTCCTACTCGATGCATGAGCAAAAAGTATTCGAAACATTTAAGTTTTAATTTATAGATGAAATAATATAGATCAACTTCACAGAGTGGTTTTGAGTATATTCGAATGTCAAATATTGGTATTTGAGTGGGAAGGATTCGGCCTCGAATCCTTCCGGGCTTTCGGAATGACACAAGTCTCTCTCTCTCTCTCTCTCGTCTCTCTCTCTCTCTCTCTCTCTATATATATATATATATATATATTATATATATATATATATATATATATATATATATATATATTATTGCGTGCAAATTGCCATATGTTGTAGTTGCATAGAAGGTAATATATTGATCAGTCTATTAAAGGGATTGTTGATTATTTTCAATTGACATGTTTCATTGATACCTTTAACTTAGATTGTTTGCTTTGTCTTTTAGTAAAAGAAAATCTTTTTTATTGTAATATTCTTCCCAACTTGATATACATATGAAAGTTATGTTTTTATTTGAATGTAAATTTTCTAACCCGTAGATCTGTTTCATAGGTTAAAGTGTTAATGTGTTTAAATCAAGAAACAAGGATAACTTGGAAGGTAATTTATTTCCAGTTTTTCCTTTCCATACATGTTCTGCACCCCTTGTCTTACGTTTCTAGCTTTAAATGTATGTCTTTTGAAACTGTGTATAGCAACTGTGGAAGACTTCCAAGAAAAGAAAGATCATATGGATCCCTTATGATGGAGAGACTGACAGGAAGTGAACATGGCCGTATTGATCATGTTCTTCAGGTGAGTGAACTCTATCCTTACCTTTCATTTCTCAAGTACGGTAATAATGTAGTATTGCAGCATTATTGTTTCCATGGTTTTTTTCCCCCATCTTTCTGCTTCATTAATATGTAAGCAGTACTATGAAATAATTGATTTTTTTTGTGTTTTATATTTAGAGAGATTGCTTTAAATAAACACAAACAGCAACACACGTTATGAGGCTTCATTACTTATTCCACAGTTGGGTTTGCTCACTAAGGTGTCTTCTATTGGTTTGAATACTTATATTATGATGTTTTCCTACTTCACTAGCAAGCTCTTTAGGTAAATCATAAAGATTAGAAGACCAACACTTAAACGCACAAAGATGGACTCATGATTCTGCTAGGCTAGTCATGGTCTTTTGGCACTTCTATATTTTGAGGCCTCCAGATAAGGCTGAGGCAAAAAATTGTGAATGCCAGAGGTTGAACAGAAGATGTTATTAAGATTCTTCGAAACCTTTAGGTTTTATTGCAACACTTTATCATTATTGACCAATTGTAGTTCTATTGGAGAGCAGTCAACTTCCAGGCATCTACTCTTGGTTTTTAGTGAAGGTATCTATTATCAGCTGTTCACTATCAACTCTTGAAAGGTGTGGGTTGGAACTGTGCTTCCTTCCTATGTAGGATTATAAATGCGATCATATAGAAATATTTTGAAAGGTGGAAGAGAAATGAAGAGGAGTTCAGCGAGGAAGAGTAGTTGGTGCCTTAGAATGAGGTCTCCTCCTCTAAATTTATATTACCATTGCATATATAGAAGTGTCAAATTACCCTGAACGCTCTCCCTCAAGTTGAAACATTGATGCCAATACGAAGATTTGTTAATGACCCTTTTACAAAGGCTTTGGGGACATGTCTCCCAATTGACACCGCAGTTTATTGGTAGTAGTGATCTTCTTCGCCTGTATTAATATTGCATGTATAAAATGACATTAGGCTTCTCTCTGTTTCGTTTTGGTTTGTTAGGAATATAGATATTTACTTGACTATCATTTGACATCTTTATTTCACCCTTAGTCAGGAATCTCATTTCTTGTAAGTTATATCTTTCCAACAACATTTAGTGTGCTTCAGCGGTGCGGCTGTCTTCTGCTTCAATGTTTGATCTTGGCACCACATCTTTATTGCTTCTCCATTTGACCAGATTACGTCTACAATGGTACATTATCCACCAATAGTTCTCCATCCAAATTAATATCTAGCACAATTTGCATCTGAAATGCAATAACATCATATCATGAGAAGCATGGTCCTTTTCTTGAAGCCACATTTTCTGTATATTGTCTCTATTAAGAATTATCTTACAAAACATATTAACAGAACCGACAAAATAATACACCCCTGAGAACTGTAAAGCCACAGTGCCACACTACAAAGAGTACACAAACACAATAGGAATCTCGTCATATTCCCTCTTATACGACACTTCTACTTTTTTACTATGAGTTTGTCATCCCATAGTTCCATAGCTTCTAGAGTCAGACATTTAGGTTAGCCCTGGAAAGAACTTGTATAAATCCTATGAAAGTCAGGCTAATGTCACCTCAGTATCCATAAAAGAAGCCAGATGGAAGAAAGTTCGACATCCTGGATCTCTGTTGCTAGAACTATGAAACATTATTGGGTTTCTGTGAGAAGAGGGCATAAACAGTACACCCTTCCCCTGCGGCAATGAGAAGCTATCCCTATCTTCATCAACATTTAAATCTTTATGTTTGAATGTTCTTGTACCTGGCGGTCATCATCTTTGGTTAATGCTTCATGAACCAGCCCAGGTTCTTCACCTGCAACTGCTTGGAAGTCTCCAGATGGACATGAAGGTGCAACTTCTCAAAGATTAGGACAGGCTATTTTGCTAGCTCCAGTTAATTGTTGGGTTTGTCTGCTGGATTGTTGAATAATAAAAGTCCCAGTGCTTCCATAACTTCAACCAAGTAATGCCAAAGATCCACCTGAATTATATCACATGCATTAGACTTGCAGGCTTAGAAGCCAAATACCAAATCATTCACAGAAACCGAGGGGAGATTCAAGCAGAGGATGAGTGCTCGATAAGAGCGACTGGATTCACTTTGCAACCCCCCCCCCACCCCCCCCCCCCCCGCCCCCGCCGCTGTTCTTGTAATTTTTATTATCGGGTGCTGCAACCAAGAGGAAAAAAAGGGGTAAATTACAGCTAAATAAATGCCCTAAAGTTGCACTCATTCTAAGTACATTGTGCTGTTTTTTTTTTACAGTTAAATATGCTAGAGGTTTTTTTTATTATTATTTTGACTTTATAGCTCGCTATCTTCTAAATTAGCTGGACATTTTTGCCCTCTAATTCAAATTCAATGATCCTTCTATCCTCTTCTTGTTCCTCCAACTTCATCTCCTTGTTAATTTTCCTTTATGTTATCAAGTGCTCCAGTTTTTTCACATTACTTTTCTGTTATGCATTGTAGCTTGGTTAATCTTCTCCCTATTAACTTTTGTTGATGATGCAGGACAAAACATTTCAGCACCAGTACATATCTGCTCTAGGAGCGCACACGTAAGCCCATACTAAACATCCTCCTCATGTTCTTGCTTCTAACCAGTTACTACTCAACTTATTTTGTATATTTCCCCTGAGCTTTAAAAAAAAAAATGAAGTTCTGGCTGGACGATTCCCTGAGCATTGTTCTGTGGATGTGAAACAGAAATTATTGGCGGGATTATGATACAGCTCTATTCATTCTTAAACACTTGTATTGTGATATACCTGAGGAGCCTGATGACCTGCCAGGTGGTGAAGGCAGTTCACGATGCCAGAGAAGGCCTATAACCCTTTTCTACGATAAGGATTCATTGGAGGAAGACTTTCCTTTGACATTCTCTGACAGTTCATTTGTCAGGGAGTTTTTCAAGAAAGCAAGGAAAGCCATGAGCAGCTCTTCTTTGTGATTGAGATACTTTTATCGGCATAGCTGGGTGAGTAAATTGTTGTTTTAATTATCTTTTCCATCTTGGCTTTACCACTAGAATTTCCTTTTGGCTGCATCAAAATCTGTTCATGTAGGTATTAATATTATAATATGAGCAGTAAAATGAGACATGCATGATGCAGGTGGCCTGGTTATATATATATGCCAGTTTATGAAATCCGTGAGCGCTCATTGCGTCCGTGATAGAGTGGGTGCGAACGTGTGCGTGTAGGGAAAAAATTGGACTTTCATTTTCCTGAAAATAGTGTTTGTGAATACATCAGTTAATTATTTCTATTTTAAAGTTAAATATTAATGAACTCTTGAGTAGTGGGAAATTTTGTTTATCCGGAAAACTAACAATCGGTATATCCCTTTCACTTTTTGCACAAAAGGAGTACAAAATCCATTTGAAACACTCTTGAAGCCTATATACATAAGACTGTTTAAAAAGAAAGGCGGAAAAAAATATTTTTGGAAAAATCTTTGTTGACGTATTTTAAACATGTTCTTTTTACTAGTTTTACATTTTCTGAAAGTATTTATCAGTTTTGAATAATTATTTAATATTAATTTTCTGTTGATAATTTTTTAATCCTAGATGTTATTTTGTCATAGTTTTTGTTAGTAAACAACAATTATCTACCAATCAAAATAGAAGTAAGAGTATTGGATATTTTTTAGTATTGGAAAGTATCTTTATTGGATATGTATAAATTTAATTGCCAACATATGACATTGACATATGATGATAAATTCGGTCTCTCCAATCCGTTATTTGAAGTGTATTCTTTTTTCCCCTCTTTCCAGCCGCGACACTTCATGATGATATTATCAAAAATGTTAGTAGTGCAATTTCAAGGACATACATTGGCAGCATTATGTGAGGAAAATTTCAAGAAACTAGAGCGTTATATCAGTCATCCTCCATTTTGCTTTGGGTTCGATACATTAAAGGCACTTTCAAGTTTTGTCTATGCCATTATTTCTGTGAAGCTGAACTCCATTTTTCTTTATGTTCTCTGTAGGAAAACATACATACGGCAATACGAACAGCTGTGCCTTGCGTCGCCTGGGAGACAAATTCCTTCTTTTCAACATATACGCATCCGTGTGTGTAAAATTTGTATGTATTGTATATTCTACTAGGTTTTAGATCAAAGGGCATATTATTTTGTTATTAGTAGATGTGTGCTGTAGCCGTAGACAGAGTCGGGACTTTTTAAATTTGGCCATGTATCAGATTGTCAGAGTAGTACAAATTTAGGAAATGTTGGAACATTCACTGATATGATACAGCCAAACTAGAACATCCAGATAGTTTCTATATAACCAAGTGTGCTACTAATTTACAGCATAAATCAGGAAATAATGATTTGAATGTATTGATGTTGAAAATTTTATTTAAGACAAAATGTTGAAAGTTTAAATGATATATGTAGATTTCATTGTTTTTCTATATTTTAATTGTTTATTGTTTTGGTTTGCATGTGACTCTTCGACCATAAACATGGCCATTTTGTGTTCTATTACAGGTGCCAGTGCCATGGTCTCTGTGACCTAAAGTGACATACCTTCTGCTACTTGACAAATATGTGAAAGACATATTACCTGAAATTATGAAGAGAAGCTCTCCCCAATTTTTTCTTAAAAAATCCTTAATGTTTAGCTTAGAAGTTTATGTCAACTCTCTTTTAAGTTTATACACTAGCGATCAACAACTAGTTAGGTTTGCGGGAGCTAGTCTTGTTTGATTGCATGATAGGTTGTAAGTGTGTTGTCTGATGCTTTTAACCTTAATTTTACTTGGTTAATAGTTATTTAAAAAATGAGTTTTTTTAGATATGTATTCTGCAAATATTTTATATTTGAGAAATTTATCTGTGATTTGATATTGCTTATTTACCCCGCGAATCTATTGAATCGATAATTTTACCCTTATGCTGTTACTGATTAAGAGTCAATAGAACTTTTATTGGCTGTTAAAACACTAAAAAAACTAATCTACTCCTTCATGTTAATTCGCACCTTAATTCTAATCTTATTCCTTTTACCTTCCTTGTTCTCTCTTCTCATAAGGAACTACAATTAGAAGAAATAAATCAGTAATTAAAAAATTTTTATAGAGAATAAAAGAGAGGAAAGGGGAGAGAGTGTTTGTTAGGAGACTGCGGAAAAGAGAGGCAGGGTGGGAGGAGAGAGAGAGGTCGCGAGAAGAGAGAGAGAGAGAGAGGGAGGGAGGCTGCGCGGAGAGAGAAAGAGAGAGAGAGGTTGTGAGGGAGGAGAGAGAGGCTGGGGTGGAGAGGGGGGGGGGAGGCTGCAGGGAGGGAGAGAGAAGAGAAAGAGGGGGATCTACCGCCACCCCCTTCTCTCTATATATTTTTTTCCTTTATTTCTTTTTTTATAAAAATAAGAGTATAACATGTATTTTTTTGTATTCTATCTGAAAAGTAACAATAAGGGTAAAATTTGAGGGATAAATTTCTAAATATGAAAGATTTAAAGGGTACATATCTAAAACACTTAAATAATTTAATTTTGGAGCAGTTTTCAACGAAAGTAGGGTTGGTTAAACCAAAATAGTGAAGTGGATGAGGAGGCTTTATTGAATTATGCTTATGATGCAATTATTTTTTTGACCTCTCAAACATTTAAATTCCCAAGTATTCTACTTTGTTTGTGTCAACAAGCATTTTGAAATATCTTATGAAACACAACCTTTGTTATTATGAGAGGTAAAAAAAAAAAGGAAAGAAAAGAGAGCATTTTCGTGATTCTAAATTCCAGAATTGAGAGATACATACCCCCAAGAATCATATTTTTGCCTGCCAGCAGACGAAACACACAGAAACTACAGAATATACATTTCTTTTGACTTGATACATACATTTATTATGAAGTCATAACAATCCCAACAACCCCGGCAATATCTCCCCCACACCCACCACCCCCCCCCCCCCCCCCCCCCCCCCTCCCCAAACAACCACACACACACACACACACACACACACACACCAAATCATCTGACCAAACGGAGTGCAGCCTCTAAACTCTCCTCCCGCGGAACAGATTGCTCACCACAACCACGCCTGATCCATCAGGATTCACGTCCATTGCAAACAGAAGCTCCACACACTATTCTTTGATTCTGTGATCGACCACCGCGAAATCGATGTTCTCGTATTGCTTCATATCCTCACAGGGGTCTCCGACTCTGAGCTCGCTCACGTGGTCGAGGTCTAGAGACCCTAACTGTGCTTTGATCCGCTGGGTTGCTTCGTGGTCGCGGCGGACGCAGATGAGGCGGCTGCCCAGGTGTGTTGCGGCGATGGCGAGGGCGAGAGTCGAAGTTGAGAGGCCGCCGGATGCAATGTCGACCATCAGATGAGCTTGGTTTCCTGCGGCGAGGGCTGATATGAACTCCGTGCTCTCTGGCTCTACAAGCTTCCTAGGACTGTTGGTGATGCAGTATTGGTTGCAGAGATCCTTATGCTGCAAGGAGAATAGAATGCTTAATCGCTGGAAATTTTTTGAAATCATGCATGAGGCATGATTGTTTTCTGTATTAATATCCTTAATATCGACTGATTAATACCAGCAATCAGTGACGGACGCAGAATGCTTTTCCACTGTGAACGTAAATGTAATAAGAACGGTGTGAGGGTAAACGTAATAAGAAAAGAGAGAAAAAAAAAGTAAAAAAATAATGTTACACCTACCAAAACTTGAATTTATAACCGTCAATAACTTAGATTTATAAGTTATCACTTGTGTTAGAGCTCAAAAGTATCATTATATTAGTAAAAATAATCTAAAACGAAGGATTATATATAAAAAAAAGTTACAAATTATATATATTATTTCATTATTTAAAAAAATCCAGTGTAAGTGTCCTCCCACACTTGGTCGTACGCCCACACTGCCCCTGTCAGTAACATCAGTCATAATATTTTTAATATTACCTCATGTTATAGATATGATATCTAATATCTTAAAATTTAATACGATATTTCTGATATATAGCGACTAATTTTTAAAACCATGATTGATTAGCTGAGGGACGAAGAGTATCAGCTTGACAGCGTGCGCACTGGCGGACCTACATAGGGGCGAGTGGGGGCGGTCGCCCTCACTGAAATTTGGTCGCGTCCCCCACAACCCCACATCCTTTGCCCGCTCCCTCGTCGGCCTCCTCCACGACACCATCACTGTCTGTTCCTAGCTCGCCATCGTCGATCTCGTTCTCATCGCTGTCGTGGGGTTCGATTAGGACCTTGCAAGCGTCTTCGGCCATTGGGATTGGAGAGGGGCGAGAGAGTTGGGCATTTTGAGATTGGTATTTAATTTGGGAGGAGAGAGAGTTTAGAGATGCTTTGATGAGGGAAGAGGGCAAGTTTAATTTAGGTTTTTCGATGATTTGATGTTTTAGTTTTGGAACATGGGCTTTGCTTCATTGAGAAGCTTCTTCTTTTCTTTTTCCCATCCTTGGAGATAGATTATTGATGATGGATCAACCTAAAAGATAGTTGAGTTTTAGATGCACATAATCAGTTTGATGAAATTCCTATGAGGGATGTTAAATGGGATGGTAGTAAACTGTCAGGCTTCTTCTGAAGGGAATGAGGATGCGAATGTAGGGTCATTAGTTGGGTGAGAATGTAAAGATGGAGAGGTTGAATGTGAGTCTTTTTACTGCCAAAGGTACTTCAAGTGCTTTGATTGATTTTGCAGATTATACAATGGATCTGAAGACACTTAGACCGGCCTTGTAGTTATGACATATAGCTAGAATGGATGCTTCTACTTACCTTCTCTTTCGGAAGACTGAAGTCCCTAATCGGATTACCCGGTGTGCTACGTATTCTGAGTTCTTCGACGAATATCATTGCCATAAGGAACTGCAATTTAAGTGGGTAAGAGTCTTTGAATTGGAGTCACGGAAGAGCAATTCAAGTGGGTTGAGGTTTCGAGTATGGCAGATTCTGCACATTTCTTGTTGAGAGCTCATTCGTCTGTTGTTTGGGTGGCTGAGTTTCTGGGATGCAGAGAAGACTGCATCATTTCAACGTCGTTCGCAGTTCTCCTCATGATGGAAATGATGAGCCTTGGGTTTACTACCTCGATGTGTTTGGTATGAAGCAGAAGATGTACGAGTTGATGACTATCCTCTGGAGGACGACGAGCATCACGAAAGGCATGTGCAGTGCTACCTGGTTTGCACCAAGTTTTCACTTGATCTTGATGAAAGGTATGTTTTGTTTCGTTGTTGATACTCAATTCGATCTAATTTTATTACTTTTGAATACATCAAAAAATTTGTTCTTGGTAGAGAAAAAATAATCAAAAAATTCTTTCATCGAACTCATCTAGAAATTACGCGCCTTCATTATTATCGCATTGAAATATTTTATGCGATAATAGATATGCAACTTTTAGAGTAGAATAATTGATTTAATGAAGTGAACATCGAGTTGTTATTGTGTATGACTTGTCTGAGTCAAACCGATTCATTTTCCATCCCAATTGAGTGAAAAATCCTGCGTACGCTACTGAGCGTGCGTGTAGACTTTCATGGCATCCAGCGGTGACCAGCGACTGCTCATTTGATTAGGGAAATAATCGAAGAGAGGAGACAAACTACACACTACAAATCTACAAACAGTCAAAAGTTTAGGAGGCAAATGAACAAGACAAACAAGGATGGTTTTCATGTTCGCACAATGGACATCCCAACGGAGTCGTGTATGATTGGAGAGCGTGAAAAGGTACTGACACGTGTCCCTTTCCCGCATGGGCCAAAAGTCAATCACTGCTCTCTACTGTTTGACTTCGGAGGGAGCTGAGAGCATGGGGTCATGTGAAGAAGGGCGGGGTCCTCGGGCCCCAGTTTTCGTGTTAATAGTCGACACGTGTCCAGTGCTAGCCTTCGAAACGGACAAGTGTCCCAATAGGTCTGCTGGCCTCAGACCTCACATGGAATTGTGAGAGGGAGGGAGGTTGAATACTTGAATTTGGTCACCCATGAAAGATTTTTTTTTTCTTCTTAATTTAAATTTGTGAGCATGTGATTCGAAAGTTTGGTATAGACCTGTATTTCGTTGAGCCGAATAATTATTAATAAATACTATTACAATAACAACAGCAGCAGCTAAGTCATTTGTCTCAAGTATTTAGGGTAGGCTACATGAACCAAAAGAGAATTACGTCAGATCGGGCACATGGCTCATTCCTATCGAGCAATATGACTTCATTAAGATCTTTAGTCTTTATATCTTGTCATATTATCTTAGGCGATTTTTTTCTCATCTTCTCTTATATAGAGGCTACGCCCATCTTAGTACGAATATCCTTTCTCACCTTATCTCTCCTCGTGTTACCACACATCCAACGAAGCATGCGCATCTCCGCTACACTCATCTTCTGAGAATGATATATCTTTATATCCCAGCATTCTGTGCCATATAACAAAGCTGGCTTAATAGCAGTTCGATAAAACTTTCCCTTCAGTCATAACGGAATGTTACGATCACATAAAACTCCGGTTGCACTCCTCCATTTCAACCAACTGGCTTGGATCTTATGGTTGACATCACTATTGATCTCCCCATCCTTTTGGATAATAGAACTCAAGTACTTAAAATGACTGCTCATCGGTATTTCTTGTCCAACTAGTCTCACAATACTATAATCTCGAATTTTCTGTTTACTTAAATTATTAATAAATAATATTAATAATTTAAAATACTTATAAACTATATAAAATCTATATTTAAAATTAAGTAATAATAAAAATTAATAAAATATAAAAATAAATCGGTATACCTAACTACATCATTAAAACACTTGTATCGATCAGTATATCGAGTTTAGAGATGGGTACAAATCAGACATATATATTATGCTGTACCGCTACCAAAGCGCCACCGATACTTGTATGCCGGCCAATGTGATATACCAGTTTACGTCAAATACTTGAACAGCTGAGCGCGGTGGCTCAAAAGTTCATACAAGAGAGAGAACACGAATACACTCTGTTTCGCGAACTAGTCAGGAGACTGGAACCGACGTTTATGCAATATTACCTATTGTTGAAGTTGGAAAAACAACGTAAAGAGATGGGGATGCAGATTGATGTAATATAATGTTTTACGGTGTTTGGTTGGTAATGTAAAGTTATAAGTGAGAAAGTGTATTATGTTTTGTGGCGTTTGATTGTCGTAGTATGTAAGTCGTAAGTGGAAAAGTTGACTACAAAATTAACTATTTGTTGATTTAAAAAGTTTTAATATTGCAAATAAATACTAAAAATTTTAAATATTAAAAAAATTAATATTAATATAAAAAATAATACAAATTTGCATGATCACAAAATTAACTGTAAGTGGGCTATAAATGAGTGGTAATTGGGATGCAAGTGAGCGGTAGTTGAATTGCGCAAGTCTTTTACGAATTACGGTCCAAACAAACGCCGTAATTGTAATTGAGTTGTAAGTTATTTACGAATTACAGACTTTTACGACAACTTTTCTATTTGCTTTTATGTATATTATATTTTCGAGTTGTCGCGTTAAACGCTTTTTAATGAAACACAAGACATTTCTACCCACTGTTTTCCTTTATAAAAATAAAAAGAGAAGTACAATGTTTTCATTTGGATAGGACTTCTTCCCAAAATATAAGTTTCATAATAATTAATTACAATTTAGTTTACAATTTTTTTCAAATATCTTCTTGCAACAAAGTTAAACTTTTTGAGTCAAGTTACGGTGACTTCATTTAGCCTTCTCGCTTCATCCTTTTGAGGAGATGAGTTCAAATCCTAATCTCATCATCACGTCAAATAAAACTTAAAACTACAACAAAAAAGACAAATGTTTTGGTGTTGCGTCTCTGCGCACTTTGTAAGAAGGTCAATCACGTATTGACATGATATTTTGCAATTTTTTTTATTTCTCTTTTAAAATTCTTTTAGCAACTTCAAAGCTACAGACGTCAATTCATTCTCATGCATGAATCTGGGACTCCCTCCAAGAGTTTCTATAAACGCGCATGCCACCCTCTTTGTTTCTTCACAATACAATTCTTTGTTCATCAACAATTAAATCTAAAAATTCTCAGAGAAAATGGGTTGCTGGTCACCTTTGGATGCCATGAACGCTTATGTCCGCACTCTACAGCTGGTAATTAACTTCTCTCTCTCTCAATTTGATTTCAATTGATCAATTTCCACTTGAACTTGACCAAATATCATTCCGATGTGATTTCCAGTGCAAAGAGTACTCCAACAACACAACCAACAAGCTCCTTGAACCCGAATGCATCGAGTTCATATCAGCACTAGCCGCCGGCAACCGAGCTCAGCGGATGGTCGCCGTGACGTCCGATGGCTCGTCTCCCTCCACTCTCGCACTGGCCATCGCGGCACGGTGCACCGGTGGCCGTCTCGTCTGCGTTGGCCGCGACCGTGAAGCCCTCAACCAGACCAAGTCTCAGATCGAAGAGTTGGAGCTCGGAGACGCAGTCAGTTTTTAAGGTTGGGGTTGGCCCTTGTGAGGTGATGAAGCAATACAAGAACATCGATTTCGCGGTTGTGAGGAATGAAACAAAGCATAGATACATGTTGCAGATCAAGGGGGAAGCAAGAGATCGACATGCAAGAGGACTTTTCTTGTGTTTGTGAGGAATGAAACAAAGCATAGATACATGTTGCAAGAATCTCAGAATATGCAATTTTGGAACAAGAGTCCATCGACTCTTAACCTGTGATCTTCAGCAACGAGAGGGCAAAACGCTGCGCCGGCGTTCAACTCCAGAGATTGTACGAGGGCGGGGTGATTCATACAAGCCTTCTTCCCTCATGGAAGAATTCGAGTTTTTGGATTCAAGGAATTGGGTAGAAGTGAGGAAGTAGGAAGTGTCTTTTCTCATTTCAGCTGTTCATCCAAACACCAGAAAAAAAAAATGGAAAAAGTTCTTTTCCTTCTCTCTTTTCTTCTTTACACAACGTTTTCCTCACTTCCAGAGTGCTACAGTTAATTTTGTGGTCATATAAATCTCATTTGTAATAAGTTGTAGCACAAAACAGTTAATTTTTTTGCTCATGTAAATCTCACTTGCATTCTAATTACAGTCTAATTTTTATTTTTCTTAATTAATTTTTAATTTAATATTATTTTGCGGTCAACTTTGTAGTCAACTTTTCCACTTTCACTTCCACATTACCAGCCAAACACCGGAAAAAACATAACATTTTTCAAACCACACTTCCCAACAACATCCAACACCAGAAAACTTACTAACCAATTCTGAAGTTCCAAAGGGAACTATTACCACTTCCTCACTTCTTCACTTCCTCACTTTCACCCTTAACCAAACAGGCCATTTGTAGCACACTACATGCTATATTGGAATTGATTGACAATTTTTTAAAAACACTGGAGAGCAGTAACATCAAACCCTATATTTCTGCCCAGATGTGATTTGTACAAAACCCCTAGAAATCTCTGTAAAAAAATAGTCTCAAAATCAATAAATGCAGAGATTTTGAAAGAAACGGTGAAATTTACCCCATAATTAATAAAATGGTAAGAGTGTTGTTTTAATTTAATTTAATCTTTTTTTCCTCCAAGCATAATAGATTTTGTTTCAAGAAGAGCACTGGATTGGTCTTTTTGTCCAAGGTGACACCGAGCACCCGAGCCCCAGACAGGTCTCGACATCCACCAGCACCCCTGATCACTAAATAGGTATAGACGTCCTGCGTGACTGCTAGTCAGCCACATTATGTATGTGTACCTACTTAATGCACTTTAGGGTTGGCTATTGGTGCAGCTCAGCCCGATTTGACCGGCACCGATTAATACTGTGCAATAGAGTCGCATCGTACGAATATGAGTCGATCTGTACTCGACCTATATAATATAAAGGTCAATACGGCCCCAAAAAAAAAAAAAAAACCAAAACTTTTACCCACAATTTTTTTTAATTTTTTTAATAAGAGACCGATCCAACCCGTCTCATGCGAATCCGGACAAGCGAATCCGGACAAATCGAGTCAAGAGAGCCGATTCGTTCCCTGAATTTTTGATTCGTCTTTGACTCGTAACGATACGGATTCAACCCATTCGTTTTGAATTCGTCTAACAAATGGGTCGAATCAACCCGGTTCGCCCCATTAGCCATCCCTAATGCACTTAGCCATTTATGGCATCTAGGTTGTCCACTTAGGCTACTTTTTATAACTATGAATAGAAAGATTACAAGTGTCCATTTTATGGTAAAACTTCTTTGCTGCTAGGTATGATTTAAATCCCACTTACACCAAGCAATGGCCTATGCTAAGAAATAAAAATAAAAATATATTATAATATAATATAAAATAATATTATGGTTGAAAATGGTCCCGGGCCCCGCAAACAATACATTGGATTCATGTTTGGATACAAAACTTATGGTTCAATAATTTTCATATCATGTCTAGATTCACCACCGTAATTACAAAGCTATAATTTTGAAGTTCACATACATCTCAAATAAACAGGTCATAAGTGAGTTAAATAGGTCAATGTGTCCAAATGAGCACCCAACCTTTCTAATAAATAAGTTGGACAGGTCGATCAGTTTATGACCTAAACTCACGTATACTTAGACCCAGTCCACAAGTTACAAAAGAGAGCTCAGTTTAGACATGAATGAACTGGCCTATACGGCTATACCATACATGCGCTAGTCTAGGCACAAATAGCCGAATAGGCCAACCCGTTTGGCATGTGGGCCCCAATGGACTCGGAACACATCACCATGCCATATACGGATATTAACACCCATCAAATTGATAAAAACATTCATCTGATTAATACACTCATCAAATTGATAAAAACACTACTTAATTTTTCTAAAATTTTCAAAACCACACCTCTCCTCCTTCCTCTTGCCACCACTCCTCCCCCCACTTTCTTGCCACCACTCCTCCCCCCACTGATCTGACGGGGGAAGTGAGGGGAGAAGAGGCTCGCCCCTCGCCCTCAACCCCTCCCTCCTCCTTGCCGCCAGATCGGGTGGCGAGTGGGAAAAAGAAAGGAGCGTAGAAGGAGAAGAAAGAAAGAAAGAAGGTATTTTAGACTTCTACCCAATGGTTAAATTTGCCCAAAAATTCTGACATTTTCGTAGTTATTTAATGGAAGCCTAAATCAATTTGGTGAGTGCCAATATATGTGCCTGTACTTCTTGAACACATGCTCAGACTCAAACTGAAAATTCATAATATCCAAGTTTTTCATTTTTCTTCTCTTTCTTTTTTGCCCCCTTTCCATTTCTCTTCTGAGCTGTTTGGATTCAAGGAGGTGGGCTGAAGTGAGGAAGTGAGAACTGTCATTTTCCACTTTCGCTGTCCATCCAAACACTGAAAGAGAAAAATAAAAAAAACCCAATTTTCTTTTCTCTTTTCCCTTTTACACAATCATTTCCTCACTTTTAAGGTGTTATAGTTAATTTTGTGGTCATATAAATCTTATTTGCATTCTAATTACAGTCCAAATTTTTTCATAATTAATTTTTATTTTAATATTATTGTACGATCAAGTTTGTGACCAACCTTTTTACTTCCACTTCCACGTTACGAACCAAACACCGGAAAAAGACGTTACACTTCCTAACTGCCATCCAAACACCAAAAAGAACACAAATTCTCATTTTTCAAAAGGAAAAAAAAAATTCTTACTTCCTACTTCCTCACTTCCACCCACTTCCGAGCACCCAAACAAGTAAACTTGCAGTGAGAAAACTTTCAGCAACCATAAATATTTGTCAATGAGTTGGCATAAAGACAATCAGTAGGATCTCAATGTCTGTCCATATAGCAAACAGCCAACAACTAAATATTTGTGATGATTTATTATAAACCACTAGTCATTGTCTTATTGCAAACAATTACCATTACCCTTTCAAAAATTATTAGATGATGTTCACTTACATCTAAATGGCCATGGATGTACAGGACTATGATGAGGTAATATACCCTTTTAAAGTTACATTCTGCATCGTGGGGACGCTTCCTGTGTGGATACTCACACAAAGACGGGTTCTAATCGATATCTTTCACGGCATCCTGCATTACAGATGATCCATGGTGAGTATGAGTTCATGGTGATTAGTACATATTTTCCCCCATCTTTAGGAGGAAAAAATAAGCACATAATAAGCAACACAGTTGAAAAGATAGAAATAGATGCAATTTCCATACTGCTAGTGATGCATTTTTCCTATGAAAAGGGAGTAGACACGTTCGTTAACACCCCCCCACCCCAAAACCCAACTCAAATTTTAAGAAAAAGGAAAAAAAAGGAAAAAGGAAAAGGAGTTATTTTCTCTGACAACAATCTGTAACTAAAGCAGAGTATAAATATATCTGGAATACACATTGAGCACATCTTATATGCCAACGATAAATCTCGTCAATTAGCTACCCCCAGAAGCCTATACATGGAATGCTCAACACTTAAAAAAAAAAAAGCCCTTGGGCTCTAGGTAAAAGCAACAACTAGGTAAAAGCAACAAGAAAACCCTGCAGCTTTTAAGTGTTCTCAAGGTGAAATGGCCAGTCAGAGATATACTTCTGGAAGACCAAAATATTAAAGCCACCAACAGAAAAGTTCTTGCACAAACCAAACATCTCCAACAGCCCAAGGTCTCACATACCAGAGACCGGGTTTGAGCTGGATCTTATTACTCAGGTATACGTTGAAGCCCACCTAAATTAAGAATCCTGCTTATTCTGATCCAGGCAAACTACACATAACCACATATCGGAGACATTTTCAAGCTTGGTTAACATACATTCGGGTCCACGGACGAAGGTAGTATAATGAGAACTTGAACATATGGAAACCACACAACAGCCCTTGGATTATGCTCCACTCATCTTGAATCATGTGATTTGGAATTTTGCTATCTAAGATTTCAGGTTATACGAATCTAGTGAATTTCTCGCCAAGGAACCAAGGACATGAAAGATGACGGAAACCAATTCAACATAAATGCTAGACAATTAGTAGGCTACCATTATCAAGAAACTACCATGACATTGTACTCATTTTTCACTAGCATGTACAGTTTTTTTATTATTATAACTCCCATCAGACTTTCCCCCTACTTCAGCGGTAACCACCCCTATTAGTTGCAAAGTTAGCATGTTGCACGTGATATGAATTACCCTTATGATATTAATTTTCATTTTTACCTTCACTCTTTTCTTAATCCTCACCTATGTAGCATGGACACTTCTTTAGAACTGTCATACTTGTATCAGACACCAAACTCCATGGATACACTGTTAGACACATCTTGCTGTGTTTGGGTAAAAAGCTTTGATTTTCAGGTATACGAGGCGGGATATACACAGTTTCTCAAATTGGGTACATGAGATATAAATTTGGGTAATTTGGAGTTCTATCATTTGTTATATAGTTGGAGTGAATAGCTTCAAGTTAATCTCGTTGACTGTTATTAAGGTCCCTGTCACTGCACCCAAAATTTGAAGTTGTGGTGATGGTTGAAAAAATTAATATTTATACACTAATATGCCCCCCCCCCCCCCCCCCCCCCAAACACACACTTCAAGCGCCTTTTTTTATGGATCAAAACCTACGTTTTGACTGTAGGATCACAATATGATGTGAAACGGTGATGCGTGTAAATCAGTGATAAATAAAACTTTGCTATGTTTCATCAACTATACGATCTTAGGTAAAAAACATATTTAAAACTAATATGTAAACAGACATATTTTAACAAAATGGATAGTTGCAGTCGTATCATTCATAATCTAAATAAGCTAATGCAAGTACCGGTTATGATGACAAAAGGTTGCAAAATCAATATAAAAATGACAAATGCTCACAAGCTCACAGTTTTCGGTGACATCAGATATAATTGATAAAATAATAGAGTCAGATATCAACTTGCAAATAAAAGACCGTGTTAAGAAAAGTTACCTATTGAGCATCACAAGAATCTCAGTGGCCTGTAGTGGATGCCGGTGCGTAGATCTTGTCATTACGCTCGTAACGACACGAAGATCGCCTAAATCGGAGTTCGGAGGCGCAAGTTGCGGCCCAAAAAATAAAAGACGGTGCATTAACGGATATGTTCTTTACTAAACCCGTTAGTGTAGCACGCGAGTCGGATCGTCTTCGCGGGTTTACAACTTAAAGCCGAACTTATTTCTCGAGGCGAGTCGGGTCGGGTGAATTTGAAATTGAAACCCGATCACCCCTTTTCTTCTTCTTCTTCTTTTGTTTTGTTGTTTGACGAGAGGGCCGTCGAACGAGTCGGGGCCAAGGAGCTGTCATCGTTGGACGGCGGTGGAATCGCGTTGGTGGCGAGGAGTGCAGGCTCCGGGACCCAGGCGAGGGAGGAGTAGCGGTGAGGAAGGAGGCAATGCGAGCAAATCTGTGGCGACCTGTTATGAAAGGCGAACGCAGAGGTGGTGGCGTGATGGTGTTGGCAGCGTCGTCGGGTTATCGACGAATGTTCTGGTGGTGGGGCAGCGCGAGGAAGAGACCGACAAGGAGGAGAGGAAGGTGTGTGTAGTTGTCAGGCTTGGGAAGGAAGGGGAGAGAGAGAAAACGAAAAGGAGGGCGGGCAAGGCCTGCCGGCGATGCTGGGCAGTCGAAGGAAGATGAGGGATTTTGGGTTGCCGTGAGAGAGAGGTAAGAGAGAGAAACAGAGAGAGATTGAGAGAGGGAAAAGATGTGTCTGGGTTGCTGTGCTTGGGTGAGAGAAAGGGGGGTCAGAGAAGGGAACACACACACACACACACACACACAGAGAGAGAGAGAGAGAGAGAGAGAGAGAGAGGAGAGAAGAGAGAGATGGCGGCTGAGATAAGGAAACAGACGAGAGAAAAAGATATGGTTAGGGTTTAATTGAGAAGGAATTAGAGAATAATTAGGAATTCAAATGCTGAACAATTTGATATAAAACCAATCTCTCAATTAATTTAACAATCAAAATTCTTCATTATCTTTTCAAGTCTAAAACATGAGTCTATTTATAGACTTTACAAAACTTCAACATTCAGGTAAAACCGATGTGGTACAAAACTAAAATAAAACAAAAAATAAAGAAACAGGAAAATACATAAAATTGCACAAAGTTCTTCTCAATTTGACTTGGCGCTTTTGTCTTCTTCGGCTCTTGCATCTTGGCTAGATGTCCGCATCACAATATCTGTTTGTTCTTACTATTATATACTAAGATTTTCTTATTGTTTAGTAAATTATTATTCTTGATGTCATATATCAAATAATTTCACACTTGTTATGTCCACTAGTCAATATTATTATTTTACTCTTATGAATCAATTAGTGGTTCAGTTTTAAATACTTCATAAATCATAGTATTTCATGGTTCATCATGAATTTGTTTAATTAATTTGTCTTGAATTTTCTCTCATCAAAGTCAAAAGTTAGATGTTACTTGTTAGTATATTATCATTATATAACAATCTCCAATTTTCCTATTTTTTAGAATCTTTTTTCTCTGTGACACGGATCCGTCTCCGTGTTTGTGGTTCATAGATCCCTCGCGTCCTCTTCTTTCTTTGTTAGGATCAAAACCTAACTTTTCTTCCCTATTAGTTGGCCCATGTGATGCACCGATTGCGGACATTTGGTACCACTATTGAAGGTGGGTGTGGTTTGAATTGGGTTTTGAAGAGCAGACGACAAATAAAAGGATTAGGGTAACATGCTCTCTTTTTAGATTTGGAATTGATTTAGTTGGATCAGACTCCAGGGAGATTGAGAAAATGTAATGAGTTTGGATTTTGATATGCGGGGGAGGCTGAGGTAGATTTTGGATTTTGGATTCAACTATTCAAGGAAGTAAGACAAGAGATAAGAGTTTTGAATTCAAATCCGATTTGTATAAGGGTTTTGTTGTGTGCAGCTCAAAGAAATGGATTCAGTTGATGGTGTGGCAGCAGAGAAGTAGTTACCAATTTGATAACGAGAAAGAATTGGTCATGTGGTGGCGTTGATGGTGGAGGGAGGTGGGTCATTGGTTTGGTGGAAATTGGAAAAGAGAGGAAAGGGATATTGGAGAAAGAAGTTACTTTCCTAGTAAAGATGTTTTCTACTTTTTAAATTTAGATTATAAATTATTTATTATGATTATAGTGTTCCTTGAGTCACCTACTTGGTATCATCAACAATAACTATCTCACATGAAGAAAATGTTGAATAAGTTACTTAATTATCAATCAAGATATAATGACTTTGGAGATGTAACTTTTAGTTAATATATAAATAAGAAATTAAATTTTGTTAATGATTTTGCAATATGTTCAGATATTATGAGAAGTTATTTCATAAATGTCAAATCTGTGAAGAAATCATTATGTTCTATGAACTTTTTTGAGGAAAATACAAACTATTTCCAATAACAAAATAGTGATTATTCAAATAAATTTTTATCATTAATGGTTAAATAATTTTTTTTAAGAATAATTTTTTTGATATAAACAATTTTTTGTTTATTATTGGTTAACAAAGTAAAATATATTTATTAATGTTTAAAGAAATTAATGATTAAAGGGCATATAAATGCTAAATAAATAACTATTTAGAATTATTTACATTTTTAGAGTAATGTTTCATTATTTTTTGGATTAAATTATTAGTGAGCAAAGGTAATTTTGTGGGTTTTTAAAACTTTTTTATAAATTTAATGTGAAAGAGGACTTTTTTTCTAAGAGTCACTTGACACTGCATTGTAGTTATCTGTAATGACCAAAGTTCGTCGTAGTTATCAAAAATAAAAATGTGTGGACATTGTTTTAAAAAGAGGTAAAAATTCATTGTAGTTTGATGATTTAACTTAATTAATTATTTTATCATTTGGGTGTTATCTTTTACATTCATGGATTGAAGTTAAATCAATTCTTTCAATATCAATATGGCCATCTTTGATATCATCATTCTGAATCCTAACTAGAATTTTTTTTTTATTTGATGTCCCTTTAGCTCATCCCAGTTTCCTATGAGTCGGCACTAATGGGGTTTCTGGATCAACCTAAACTTCATAGTCCATGGAACATGTAATGCCTTTGGACATCACTTCTTCAGCCTTGCCATCAATTTTCTCTTGAAGTCATAGATGTTTGGTTGGCTTCCTTTCCAGAATTAGGTTCTATCACACAGAAGGGAAAAGGGCTAAAACCAGATATTTACGTTTATAAGAAAGGCCAAGACTTCTGCATCAAGTTCTCAGCATGGCATGACTAGTGGAAGAACAAACCAACCAAGAAAAGATAAAACCTCATATTCTCCTACCAACAAATACGTGTAGAATCTTCATCCCCTCAATCAGAAAATCTAGCCAAAGACATAAAATCAAGCCCAAACTCCACTAAGCTTTCCAACTTTGAAGACACCAGCCTATATTGAAAATACGCATATTTGACAATCAACCTATAAGACGAGCATTAATTTGTTTCCTCACTATTCAATCAACATGTTCTTTCTTCTCTTCCCTTTTTTCAAGTCCGTTCATGTATGTCCAAGCCCCGTTTAAAAATCTGCACTGATACTTGTATTTGCCATTATCAATCATTTACTCAATTCGCCTCTAAACATTCACTAATAAACTTGTGTCAAAAGTGGACGTGTTCACCATATTGTCATTTCTATTTATGTATACAAGCTACAAGATGTATTCAAAAATAAGTTTGAATTCAATGTTGAAAAAACCTTAGCTTCATAGCCCAAAAAAAGCTAGCTTTGTAGTGAAACCCTATTTTTTGCTTCATGGAGCTCTAAAACAGCTAACAGACTAGTCCGCTATTTTAAAGCAAGCACGCTATGTACACTTTTCTATAGTGTAGTATAGCTATATAAGCTATGCAAACATGGTAGTTCCATTTTTTTCCTTATTACTCGACTTGATTGGGTGTTTGATGAGGACACCGGAGCACCTGCACGTTACGGGCGTGTCTTTCAGCGCAGACGACGCACCAACTTATTGAGCTCAAAGATATGGTTCTGAACCCAGATATCTAGTATTTATAATTGTATTTCAGTATATATTTCAGTGTATATTTATAATGTATTCTATTGTGTATTTCAGTGTGTATAGATATGTATTTCAGGGTGTAATTGTGTGAAACAATTACTTCAGTTTCTGAACTAAAACTGGACTGACAGAGAACAATTCAGTTTCTGAACTGAATTGATGGGGGGAGCAATTTAGAAACTGAACTGAGCTGATAGGGGCGGTTTTGAAACTGAACTTGTAGTGAGACAGTTCTCTAAACTGAACATGTAGACTGATAAAAGCAACTGTTGTACTCTATGAAGGGGATGAATTTTTAATGAAAAGCATACATTTTGTCTACATCTCCTCTCTTCCTCCCTCTCTCTTTTTTCTCCCTCAGCATCTCAACGAAGACAACAGCCGCGGCAGCAAATAGAGCAACAGCAGCAGCAGTCAGCAGCCGCCGCAGGAGCAGTCAACAGCAGCCATAGCAGCAATCCTGACAGCAGCAGCAGTAGTCCCAGCACCTCCAGCAACAGCAGCAGCACAGTAGCGTGTAACAACAATAACACACAGCATTTTCAGAGCCCACATCAGCCCTTCAGCTTGACGTTTCATGCCTGAAATCGAACCAAACCTCACTCTACTAGAGTGATTCAGGAGCCGCCTCCAGAAGATATATTTGAAGCCGAAAGTGATACTGAACTACCACCATTAGAACATCTTCAGATATGATTTCGATCAAACAAAATCTTCAGGTTCTTTCCTGTGAACTTATCAGTTTCTGCAGTAGTCATTCTCTGTGATATTATCTTCCTGTTCGTTGTTACCATAAAATAAGTTGTGTATTGTTTTGTTATCTTGTTCCTACTAATCTAAATATTACATATGAGACTTGCTATCTCAGAATTGTGTTATTATTCATTCCATTTACATTTCGAAATCTGCTGCATGAATGCAACTCACTTTCAATAACAATGGTCACTATTTCAAGCTAATAACTTTGTAGTCTAGATCGATCAACCTTTGTTGGTGAGATGTGTTGGCCCAAAGGCCCATCACTCTAGTTTTGATGATGATCAACACTCATGTAGTTATGGTACTAATGATCTTGTGTTTATTTAGTCTCAGATTTGTTTATCAAGATCTTAGTAGGTGTGTAACTTCAACAAAGGATTTAAAGTCAAGTTTTGGAGCTAACACGGTTTGATTCAAGAGCTTTGTGCATCAAGACCACATCAAGTACTCAAGAGGAGTCTAGCTCTATGGATCGTGTTTGGACCAAGTCGAGAAGATGAAAAGACTTCAAGAAGATGAATGCTTGTGTCTAGGTTTGTTTATAATATTTTGTTTTAGATAAAATGTAAAGGATAGAATAGTTGGTGGATTGCTCAAGTATACCATATGCACACACACACTTGTTTTAGATGAGTTTTCATAAAAGAATTTTTATTTTAGAAAAATACAAAAGATTTTCTTTTTGAAAAATACCGATTTGGTTTTTGGTATTCTAGTATACATGTCTTTAACCAAAACCATGTTTGGAGCTTAATGTCAAAACATAGATATTTCACCATGTTTGTGTAGTGGATCATATCGATACACTCTATGCTTTAAAAGTATTTAAAATATCTTATTTTTGTATTTGGAGAATTTTGGAAAAAATCATTTTGGAAAAATACAGTTTTTGTTTTAAGCCAAAATTTTCAAGTTACAGAAATAGTCCAATTATTTGTAACATGCCTTGATTTTGTGCAAGCATGTTTGCTTATCAAAGTATATTGGTAAAACTATTTTTGTAGATTTTCTGTGAATTTATGGATTTTATTTCAATCAAATGTCAAACTTTTTTATCCCAGAAAACTGTTTCCCTGGCTTCAGCCGTCGACCGGGACTGTCGACCGTAGCTTGAAGTCGGTCGACCGTCTCGGTCGACCGACGTGCACAGACGTGCACGCCAGTATCTGGCTGGAGGGCCGTCGACCGTCCAGAGAGCTCTGCTCTCTGGAAAGCACCGTCGACCGGCCGGTCGACCGTACATAGAGACTGCTCTCTGTATCCGGCCTCGTCGACCGGGCCGGTCGACCGCTGCCCCAACGGTAAATCTGACCGTTAGCGGTCGACCGGGCGGTCGACCGTCAGGCCATCTGGCTCCCCAACGCTATTTTTTCTAGCTCCATAAATTGGGGCATTTGGGGGCTGTTTTAAATAAGATTTTTAGTGGTTTTTGAGCTAGTTTTTCCTACTTCATTAAAAGAGTTTTCTCCACTAAATTGAGAGCTAATACTTCCAATCAAAAAGGGAGTTTATCAAGAGTGTTCTAAAGTGATTTTCTTGAGTTTTCCTCCATCATTTCTTTCCTTGTTTTCTCACACAACACTTGAGCTATCCATTGCTATATCTACCTATAGGGATTTGTTGTGAGAGGATTTAAGATGATCAAGAGTTTGATCACCAAGTTCATCTTTGTTCTTTGAGGAGGCGGACGAGTGCGTTCGCGGTGTTTTCGAGTTCGTGTGGGGACTCGGTGTTTGAGGTGCGGCCTCGGCGAGCTTGTTGCTTGCGGTGTGTACGGGACTAGAGAGCCCAAGAGTTCAAGTGTGAACTCGCCTTGTAGGTGTTGCGGCACTGAGTGATCCGGTGGGATCGATTCTAGTGGAAATCCTTCAGAGTGTTGAAGGCGGGGATGTAGAGCAAGTGTGCTCGAACCTCGAAACAAATCTCCCGTGTTTGCGATTGCTCTCTCTTTGTCTTACTTGTTTATATCTTGCATGTTTATTACTTGTCTTATCTTTACATGCTTGATATATTGTGGCTTAATTGATATATGCTTGGGGATTATTTGCTAACACTTGTATTCAACCAGAGAGCCAACGCAGCACCTCACTCTTATTTAGAGGAATCTTGAGGAGTTTGTCCAGAGCCCTTCACGTGGAATTCGGCAACACTCTTGTGTTATACGTAGTGTTTAGTGTAAGAAGTTTTAGTTGCATCATATAAAAGTTTTAATTTCGCATTTAGTGACATTAAGTAGCCATCACCTATTCACCACCCCTCCCCCTAGGTGATTACATTGGTATCAGAGCCAAGTGCTCTTGATTTGGGCTTACTTACAACCTAGAGTTAAAGTCCTCATTTTAGGCTAATCACAATATTTGTACACACACCATGGACTCATGTCACCACCCACTTTTGACATTCTTAACATCCAAATATGGAAGTGAAGATGTCCTTGTACCTCAAAGCCTTAGGGATTCATGTTTATTTTGCTACTACTAAGATTCATATTGTTTAAATGGCAAAAAATATTGAGGCTAATGCAAAAGCCCTAGATGCTTTAAGATCTACCCTAATGATGTTTATTTATCTAGGGTTGCTAATCTTGATTCGGTTTTTGTAGTTTGGAACACCATACTCTCCCTCGGCGAAAATGAACAATATTATGCGGGGAGCAACTCGGATATTGAAGCGACAACCTCCAACTTGTGCTACAATGGTCCAAGGGGATAACCCTCTTGAGGTAACTACCGAATCGATATAGAAGAGGATGTTGAAATGCCATATAATGACTAGCATCATTTTGTCAACAACTTTTAAAAAATATGAATTGCTTAAAAGGATAATAAGAATTTGAAAAAGAATTTTGATTGCATGCTAAAAGAAAATGATTCATTTAGAAGTAAGGTTGCATGCATTGAAAAAGAAAATGAAATTTTGAAAAATGAAAATGTTTACCTACTTTCTAAATTAAATGATCTTTGTGAAGGGAACACTATTTGAAAAATAAAATTATTTTGGTGGAAAAACAAAAAGAAGTTGCTTTTCAAGAAAACACTTCTTTAAAAAGAAAAATGATTGAAAAAGAAAGGAAAAAGTTTCTAAAAATAAGAAAATGATTCTCATTCTCATCATGTTTTACATGCCACCACAAATGAGATGGAATTTTTGAAAAATAAAATAAATTGTTTGAGCTCAACTTTGAGCACATGTGCATTTTATCATAAAAGATTGGAAACCTTGTTTTCAAAGAAACAAGCTCCACATGGTCATGCACATCATCCTCATCATGCATATGCACATTTTTGCACGCCATAATCACACTCACACTCATATGCATCCTAAGGTGTACAAATGTACACATTTGGCCGCAAAGGCCATTTAGTAAAATTTTGTTTTACAAGGAACCCAATTTTTGCTAATAAAAATGTTCCTTACAAAGCTACCCCAAGGACCCAAAAAAAAATGGGTACCAAAATCCCCACCTTGCGTTTTTTATATAGGTGCAGGCTCTCACAAAACGTGAGAGGCAAGGTGCCTTGATGGTGGATGCACATGGACATGATGGACACATATTTAATGCATTGCTATCAGAAGGTTTTGGTGGACAACCACCATGTTTTGGAGACTTAGAGTATAGTTCCTATGGTTTGGTAACTATCTCTAAACTCC
>JAVJIF010026445.1:0-48503 GCA_038442645.1 Agave tequilana
TCTCACATTGCAGAATTTTTCTCTATTATTAATAATCTAGATAAGATAGAGGTTAAGATAGAAGATGAGGATCAAACACTTTAATTACTGTGTTCTTTTACCTTCTTCATATAAGAGCTTTAGGAAGCTATCATTTATGGAGGCAAGTCAACAATCATGGTCAAGGAGCATCTGCTCAACAAGGACAAAATTGACACCCAGTTGACGGGTGAGTCATCATGATAATTCCGGGCAAGTTAATTATTCAAAGGAGAAGAGTAAAATGGAAGTTCCACGGGTAACTCAAAACACAAGAATTTGATGTGCAAACTATTGTCACAAGAAGGGGCACATTTAATCTGAGTGTTGGCTTCGAAGGAAGAAACAACCAGATGCTAAGTCACTGAACTGATTGAAGGAGATGAAAATAGTACGACGTTCTATCTGTTACAGACAGACCAGTTGGTAACAAAGATAGATGGGTCATAAATTCTGGATGTTCACAGCATATCAGTTCTAATAGGAAGATGTTCTCTTCATACACTTCGATTCAAGAGGGAGAAGTCTTCATGGGGAAGTCTGCTGCAAGTAAGGTGATGGGTGAAGGAACGATCCAGTTTCGGTCTCATGATGGATGCATCACTGCTCTTCAAAGCGTTCGTTTATGTTCCCGAATCAAGGTACAATCTCATTTCTCTTAGAGCCCTACATAGAGAAAGGTTCTTGTTTCAGTTCGAAAGGTGATTTTATGGAAGTTTTCAAAGAGGCCCGTGATGTTTCAAGCCGAATGTGTCGGCAATGTGTATATGTTCCGAAATTCAGATGTTACAGTTGGTGGATTGCAGTTATCCTCGGCTTCAAAAGCTTGGTTGTGGAACAATCAGAGACTACGATGGATTCGAGTTTGGATGTTCAATTGTACCCCGAAGGGAGATTGGGATTAGGCGCACAACAAGGTAGTCCAAAATCGTTACTCCTATGGTGGAGCAAATTCTCATTGATCTTGTGTAGATCAAGGATCTTTGGTAATAAAGTTCAGGTTGGGCTGAACTTATTCGACCTAATCAAGATGTGAGGGGGTTATGGAGAAGAGGGAGTGAAATGGGAATGAAGTCAAGTTTGTTCAATTGTGTGGGGATGTGAGCACATGAAACATGACGGCTATTCTCGGACTTGAACGTATTCAAGTCAAGGGGGAGATTATAGGATAATGACGTGAATACGTCGGAAGGTTGATTAATGTCGGATTTGGCAGTTTTTTTTGGATCTGTTTTGCGTCCGAGTTGGATTCAAGTTTTTTTAATTCTGATTGAAGGTGTTTTGGAGTCTGAGTTGGATTCAAGTTTCCTTTAGTATGATTGAAGGAGTTTGTTTAGGACTATGAGAGTTCTATGGTCTATAAATAACCCCCTTAGGGGGGCTCTTCAATATATTCCAAGAGAATCAATGAATTTATAATTCCTAAGTGGTGTAATTCATCTGGGTGAGAAATTCGTAAGAGAAGCTTAGGGCTTGTAACTTATCAGCGTGAGGTGTAAGTAATTCTTATTGAATAAAGTTTCTCCCCTTCTCCTGTGGACATATACACGATCTGTTTGATCGGTGGAATCATATTATATTGTGTGTTGGCTTTCTATATGCTTTAGAATATTTCTTCTTCTCTTCTTCAAGTTGTCTTAGTAGATCTTGTGGTTCGTATCCGTTGCGTCGCCCAGTCAATCTGGTCTCGGGGACGTCCTCCCTTGAAATCACAACATACACGCATACATGAACATGTTTGCACGAGAAGAAGCATGGGTCTGGAGCAGTGTTCTAAATGGCGGCACAGCGGCTACATCGGGCCGGAAAAATTATCAGAGATGGGATATATCGGGGATATTTTCAAAAATCGGATGTCAAAATGGACTGTAAATATACATATCTTCTTGTCTTAAATCGCATCTCAATAAGATAATATATGCATAAATTATATAAATTACATAAAACATCATACTTATATGTTTAAGATATACTTAACTCGATAACTTGCATTAAGCCTATGAATCATAATCACTATCCAAGTGTAGAATCTTCAAAAAATATCACATTGCCACATCACTCGAATACCAAATACCTAACCTAGAAATGGGTGTAAAACGCTATATCGGGTCCAAAATCGCCGAAATTGCGGCCGATATAATCGGGTCCATGCCTATTTATCGGCGATTTTGGATGAAAAAACGCTATAATCGGTTTGGATGTGCCAAATCATTGCGGCTAGTGCCGTAACGCAATATCGGCGCAATATCGGGGTTATATGGGATATTTAGAACACTGGGTCTGAGCACATAAGCATGCATGGTTGGAATTATTGTCATCATTTGGATTGATGGTGCACACAGTTGTGGATGTCATGGCAAAGTGCTTTTTACAATTTTTGGCTCAGCATCCATCAGCTTTTGGGTAAAAGCAGTTACTGACATGGTATTACAGCATCACATGCAAAGGTCTAGGAAACTTTTAATCCCTTGGACCCTTCTTTCCTCTCTGCTGACAGAGCATCAGATGTAGAAAGGTTTAGAGAACATTTATTTCTCCTTTCTGCTGCTGTTTTCCATACAAGGGTGAGTGTGGATGATACGGCGAGTTACTTATATAATTCTGGGGCCCATTGCCCCTCACCTTAAGCCTTTGGGTAAAAGTGGGTAGTAACAGTACTTACAAAATGATGTTTAAATTGCCATGTTGTTTCTTCACTCAAAATTTAAATTTGCAAAACAAACTAGTGCTCTTTTTGTCGCTTATCAATTGTAAAACCGACACTAACATGTTCTTTTGCTACAGATGTGGAATAGATACAGATTTTCCTATGTCAGCGCGATCAAGCAGGATGACAGTCTTTCAAGCTTCCAGCTCTTCCTCTGTGGTTTGCGGCGGAACATGTGCTAAAGCCGTGTGTCATCCTCTTGATGTTGTTAAGAAGAGGTTTCAGGTAACTACTCAGAATCCTAAAATGTAAAGCTCTGGAGTCACTATCAGGTAGAAACATGCTTTAGAGGCAATTATGGCCCTTTTTTATCAATGCAACTCTCACTAATAGCACTTGAAGCTACCAATAAGAACCCCGGGTGACTCCAGGGTAATGACTCCCATCAAATTATTTAGAAAAGAAAAAATTGTGGATTCTCTGGATCCGTTTGTGTTGAGTACTGAGTGTCAACTGTGGTTAGGTTTCAGTTGACCACGTTCAAAGCAGAAACATAACTGTATGATTACTCAAGTCTCTAAATAAACTCAAAACCTGATGCTCCCTGTCCTGGCACATAGCAGCATTATCCAGAATGCAAGTTCACCTGTTATATTCCTGTGAATAATGGAGGAGGTTACCACGTAGAAAACAATACAATGAATAAATAAATATCTCCTAAGAAACACAAGTAAAATAAAGAGAAAAGGAAGAAATTTTCTCGTTGCACTAAAGTTTTGACTGGAAGTTGCTTCTAGCACGAACTTGGATTTCCAGAGATTCTTCTACTCTTCTGCTTCCTGTTCTCTCTTGTGATGTTATTTTTCTTTCATTTCTTCCATATTGCTGTTTAAGTTTTTTTGTACCGTTCATTAAACTACCTCTCATGATGAAACACTATAGATCGAAGGATTGCCGAGGCATCCAAAGTATGGAGCAAGAGTGGAGAACAGGACTTACAAGAATATGTACGATGCCCTGTGCCAGATTGTGAAAATGGGGGGTTGGGCCGGTCTCTACAGGGCATTCCCCTTCCCTGGTTAAATCAGCTCCTGCTGGCGCAGAGTCACCTTTGTGGCGTATGAATACACATCAGATTGGTTGGAGTCTGCATTGACATAAAGCGCCGAATTCATTTTTTTTTTTTTTTTTTTGGTCCCACAGTCCATTATTTTTCTAACTTGGTTGTTGTAGCTTAGATCCATATATGTTCTTTGGCCATAAGTTTTCCAGTTCACATTGGATCAGGTTTAACAACTGCCTGCAAAAATGCGTGCAGTGCAGGTTAACGAGTGCTCTCGTAATTACACAGCCTGTAACTGAAATAATTTCGGAAGGGGAAAGAAAAATATACGTCTCGATTTCTATATAGTGTAGTTGTTTTTTTTTTTGGTTATCCCAGGTTGAACATATTATTGATTAATTGGTTTTCTTGTCTCCAATTTTGTTACTGGGGGACGAATGAATACCGCTATGTTCAGAAACTGTAAAGAAAAATCTGATTGTTTACGTATTCAATGGTAGTTCTGATGTAGGAAGTTTCAAATTGCTCTGGAATAGAGAGAATGTGTAAATGGTTCTGGCTGTGTTGTTTCTTCAAAGGTTGTAAGCACTTAAATTTTGACATCTATGTTTCTAAATATTGAGATGCATCAATACTTTTACAGTCGGTATCTTCTTTTTTTTCTTTTTTTCATTTATATGTCATATCTTACATTGTGAATGTTGATTTCTATCATCTGGTTCCTCGTAAATCTTGCTGCTGCTGCTTCTCTTTTGCTCATTCTTTCTTTCTCCTCGGTTCCTTCTTTCTTGATTTGCTTCTTTCTGGATCACATGTGAGAGGTGTCACTTGCACTCGCATTTTATGTGTTGGGACTGCGCGATAGCTCCTCTGCTACGTCTAAAATTCAGGATTTGGATTTCTCATTGATGCTACACTAGAGAGCCTGTTTGATTTTTTTTTTCTTTATAAATTGTACTCGTAATTGCTTTACACTCGAGAAGAACCACAATCATTCACAATGAAAGAGAGGATATGGCTCCAAAATTCGTTCTTTTCTAGACAGCGACCAATCAATTGGGCTCAGGTTTGGGGTTGGTCAACATACTCATATGGGTATTTGGGCTGGGCCCGATCATTTTCCATTTCTTTTTAAAGTATAATCCTCTCATTAAGACAAGGGTCAATATAGAATTTATAGCCAGACGAGGGAAGGAAGGTGGAGGTCGAGGGAGGGCCCCCAAGCCCAAGACACTGTTCACCTTATCGGTATCATCGGCGCCCCTATCTAAGTCAAGCATCTCAGCTTAGACCCGCCTCACTGTCAAGAAGTATTCTTCTGATTTTTCAAGGTAAATTATAATTCTCTGCGGTCCAAATACTCGATGTTGGTGTAAGGGGTTTGAAACTATAATGCGGATTAAAACTAGCCATGGATCTAGAATCAAAACAACTCAAGATAGATCATATAATTAAAACAATGCACATAAATCCATACCTGCAGCCATTGAAGGATGGAAGAAGAAGGTTGATGGATGAAGATCTGATCTTTCTCTTTAATCCTGCAAGAAACCCTAATGCAGACCCTTCTCTCTCTGTCTCCTTTTCCTTTTTACAACCTTGCAATTATGATGGATTCAATTTTTTTTATACTCATAAAACAATGAGCCTAGATTATATTCTTTTCAGGAGGAGAGAAGGGGGTCCAACATTTACTAAAATAACCCTGATAATAAAACCACCCATCATGTTCCTTTATACCTCATGTTATTATTAACTTATATATAAATTTACTTTAATATGAGCATCTTTAATATCAGTTAACTTTAATTAGGAATCCAATTAATTAACCAAGGTTATTGGTCCACCTTAATGTGAGATTAACATTCTCCACTTGGACCATTAACCGATTAGGTTAAGACTTTACAAAAACAAATAAAAGAAAAGACTCATTTAAAAAACTTTTGACTCCATTGGATTCCATACTGAAAAACTTTGACACTGTGATCACGAATTTTAAAAACAACAACAACTGATAAGCCCAAATGAAATAAATACTGTAATACTGCAATTAGCTTGGACCATCAATGCGAGTCATAGCGGTTATACAACATCCACGTATACTCCCTTCTATGTACCACAACATTGATAACCCTTACTAATTGAGTCCATAACCAAAATGACCCCTGTAATTGTCTTGTAAAGACATTTCTTGTTTAACAAACATCCATACATAGCATGTGTACACATAATTGGATAACAGGAAACACAGAAACAAACTTTTATTGCGCAATAATGTCAATACATAAGTACCAAAAAACATACATTTACAGATTGCTCAAAAGACCCATTCTAACAACATGTTCCTTAAATGTCTTTGGAGGCAATCCCTTTGTCATTGGATCAGCAACCATTAAAGTGGTACTTATACTTTCAATTGGCACTTTCTATTTCTCAACTCTTTCTCTAACCACCATGTACTTCAGTTTATGTGTCTAGAACCATTAGAGTACTTACCATTCTTAGAGAAGAAAATGGCTGCTGTATTATCACAATATATCTTTAGCGGCTTGGCAATAGAGTCAACTACACCAAGTGCTGAGATAAATTCCTTAACCATAATGCATGATTCGAGGCTTCAAAACAAGCTATGAACTCAGCCTCCATCGTGGATGAAGCAGTGATAGACTGCTTTACACTCTCCAGGAGATTGCCCCACCTGCTAGCAAGAAAATAAAGCCTGAGGTAGAGACTTACTGCTATCTGGGCAACCAGCAAAATCTGAGTCCGAATAGCCGATCACTACCAACTGATCAGATCTCCTATATGTGAGCATTAGGTCCTTCGTTCCCTAAAGATACCGCATTACCTTCTTAGCTAATTTCCAGTGCTCCATTCCTGGATTGCTCTGGTATCTTCCCAATATCCCAACAACATAACTGATATCTGGCCTGGTACAAGTGTGTGCATACATCAAGCTCCCAACTGCTGACGCATAAGGAACTTTCTGCATTTGACCTTTTCTAAGTCATTTCTAGGACACTGGCTCCCACTTAATTTGTCACCCCTCATAATGGGTGCAGGACTGGTGAACACATTTCCATATGAAATCTTTCCAAGACTCGATTGATATAACCTTTCTGAGACAATCCTAACAATCCTCGAGATCTATCCCTGAAGATCTCTATGCCAATAACATAAGTTGCCTCACCCCATATCAACCATCTGAAAATTCTTGGTAAGATAGCTTTTAGTTTCATACAGCAAACCATTATCACTACGGCTAACAAGATATCATCCACATACAGAACCAGAAAAATAAACTTGCTCCACTAGTCTTTAGATATATACACTGATCAACAGTGTTTTCTGTAAATCCAAAAGAGGTAATGGTATCATTAAACTTTATATACCATTGTCTGGAAGCTTGTTTAAGTCCGTATATGGATTTCTTAATTTGCAAGCCAAGTGTTCTTTTCCTTCCTTTGCGAACCCTTCAGGTTGCTCCATGTAAATTTCCTCATCCAAATCTCCATTCAGAAAAGCAGAGTTTTCACATCTATTTGATGTAACTCCAAATCATAATGAGCTACAATGACCATAATGATTCTAAGAGAATCCTTCTTTGATACTGGAGAGAAGGTTTCTCTATAGTCAATGCCTTCTTTCTGAGTGAAACCTTTAGCCACAAGTCTGGCCTTATATCGTTCGATATTGCCTTCAGAGTCGCGCTTGGTCTTAAAGACCCATTACACCCGAACTTTCTTACAGTTATTAGGCAATTCGACGAGATCCCAGACTTTATTTTGGTCCATAGATTTCAACTCTTCATTCATAGCATAACCCATTTACTAGAAATCATTGCATTCTATGGTTTGTGAAAATGAAATACACCTAGAGGGGGGGTGAATAGGTGTAATTGCTAATCTAATGCTCTTTTTAAAATTTACTTAAGTGAGTGATGCAACGATCTCTCAAAACACGACTAAGAGCCGAATACCCCTTGCGAGGTTCTGAACTCCTTCCTCCCAATCCCCTTAAATGGGTTAGAGGTGCGCAATGCAATCGTGTTGTATTGAGGTGTGATCGAACAATTCCAAGTATGAAATGCGATGATGAAATGTACACAAGTAATATAGCAAGAAAAGTAAACAAGTAAGGATTGCACAAATAAATGTTAGTTCTCAAGCAATAAATGAAAGCAAGTAAAGCAAGAGAGAATTAGACAAGATGACACAAAAGCAATCGCAAACAAAGTGATTTGTTTCGAGGTTCGAGCCCGTAGCTCTAGTCCCCGCCTTCACCTCGTGAAGGGTTTCCACTATCCCCTTAGGATCCCGTACAATTTAGGCCTCCAAAGACCTCAAGCCCGTAGCTTCACCTTACAAAGAAATTCCCCTTAGGAACTTGTCTCCACAAGAACAAAGGATTACAAATTTGTGATCTCAACTAGACCACAACACTCTTTCTCTTTTACAAACACTCTCACACTTTTACAACTTCACCTATAGAAAGAATATGAAATTTTGGCTCTATGAAGTGTGGTGAGAAAAGCTTCAGTTGTAGAGTGATATTAGAGATCAAACAACAACTGAAAAACCAATTTGAAAGAATGGAAATGAAAGCTTAAAACTATTTTCTCTTTCTCTTGAAAAACTATGAAAAACTTGTATTTTTCTTGGTAAATAACTAAGGCCTATTTCCCACTATTTATAGGAGAGAAAGGTTAAAAACTCTGATTTTTCCAGCTAATATCACCTGCAAAAGCACCCCAACAACCCTCTAAAAAGTCTGTTAAACAGAAAATAAAACAGTTTTTCAGAACAGCCCAAAGAGGAAAGAGCCGTTGGAGGTGTTGCAGGCCTACCGGTCGACTGCCGGTCGACCGGGACCCTGCTGGCAAAAGAGCCGTTATGGCTCCGGTCGACTGCCGGTCGACCGATCTCAAGAAAGGAAACACAGTTTCCTTCTACCGGTCGACCGACCCAGTCGACCGGAAGGATACAGAGAGCAAACGTCTAATTTCGGTCGACCGGTCTGTTGGTCCGGTCGACCGACAGACATGCACAACTTGTGCATGTCCGGACACAGCAGCCGGTCGACTGGGCCGGTCGACCGGTCTGCCTGGAAAACTGTTTTTCTGGGCAGATTTTAAGATAGAAAATTTTGTATAAAATCTTTAAAAATCTGAAGCTAAGTTTTATGCTGAAAATAGTTTATATACATGTATTTAAACAAGTTTTTGAAGATGTAAAGCTTTGGGTACATGTATGTATAAACTAAGGCATAAACCTAGAAATAAATATTTGAAAACATAGAAACATATAAAACAAATGTGTGTGCAAATCCTAGAGCAAATTTCACATATTCTATCTTTACAAAATAAACTTACAAACTACAATGGTCTTCAAGACTTCAACTTGAGCTATCTTCTTGATCTTCAATATTGCACTTTGAGCCCAATTTGACTTGTCTTGAGTCCAATGTACCTTCCTTTAGGGAAGAATCCATCTCTTTAATATATAAACCTGAAACACACTTAAACAACAATTTATATTAGTACCAATAACTAATATGTTTTGTAATCATCAAAATACACTAAACATGGGTTGATTGTAACCTTGGGCCAACAATCTCCCCCTTTTGATGATGACAAAACATATGAGTTATTAAACAAATAAAAGAAGAAAGAGCTTGGAAAGCTCCCCTTAAATAATGCTATGTATTTAACATGAATATGAACACTATGTAAACATACATAAAGCATCACCAAAAAAAAATAAGCTATCATAAGGAATAACAAAATTTAAAACAAACCACATATTTTTCTCCATATATTTTCTCCCAAAACTAATATATATTTATATTTCTCCCCTTTTTGTCATACATCAAAAAGGGTTAAAAAAAATTTAAGACAAAACAAACAAACATATTAGAAAACCAAAACAAAACAAACATAATTTTAAGTATCAATCTTACATACATTCAATTCACCACAAATAAATGAAAATCTTGCATAATCTAAAGGTTTTGTGAAAACATCTGCAAGTTGAAAATCTGTGGAAACAAAATCAATATCTATGTCACCTTTTTCAAAGTGATCTCTAAGAAAATGATATCTAATGTCTATATGTTTGGTTTTACTATGTTGATTAGCATTTTTGGTCATGTGAATAGCACTAGTATTATCACAATAAATCTTAACATGATCAAAATGTAAATCAAAGTCGAGAAGAGTATGTTTCATCCAAAGTACTTGTGCACAACAAGCTCCGGCTGCTACATACTCCGCCTCGGCGGTTGAAAGGGCTACACTATTTTGCTTTTTGGAAGACCAAGACACAAGACAATTGCCCAAGAATTGGCAAGTGCCACTTGTGCTCTTCCTATCTACCATACAACCGGCATAGTCGGCATCCGAATAACTAGTCATGGTAAATTGGTTAGTTTTCGGATACCACAAACCTAAATCAATTGTGCCCTTAAGATACCTAATTATGCGTTTTACCGCTATTAAGTGTGATTCCTTAGGACATGATTGAAAACGTGCACATAAACATACGGAAAACATTATATCCGCCTACTAGCCGTAAGATAGAGTAAACTACCAATCATGCTACGAAATAATTTGATGTCAACTTCCTTACCTAGTTCGTCTTTGTCAAGTTTCGTAGTGGTTGCCATGGGAGTCTTTGCTACTTTGGATCCTTCAAGCCCGAACCTCTTGATGAGTTCTTTGGTGTACTTGGCTTGGTTGATGAATGTCCCATCACTACGTTGCTTGATTTGAAGTCCAAGGAAGAAGTTGAGCTCCCCCATCATAGACATCTCAAATTCCTTTTTCATGCATGATTCAAAATTCTTGCAAAGGAAACATTAGTAGATCCAAAAATAATGTCATCAACATAAATTTGAACTATGAGGATATCTAGATCTATATGTTTGGTAATAATGTTTTATCAACTTTTCCTTTCTTAAAATCATTTGAAATAAAAAATGAAGACAATCTTTCATACCAAGCCCTAGGGGCTTGTTTTAAACCATATAGTGCTTTATCTAATTTATAAACATAATTAGGGTGTGTAGGATCAACAAACCGGGGGGTTGTTCAACATACACCTCCTCATCAATATAACCATTAAGAAAAGCACTCTTTACATCCATTTGAAATAGCTTAAAATCTTTAAATGAGGCATATGCTAAGGTCATCCGTATGGCTTCGAGCCGTGCTACGGGTGCAAAGGTTTCTTCAAAATCGATTCCCTCGATTTGAGTGTAACCTTGGGCAACTAACCTAGCCTTGTTTCTAACTACATTACCCGATTCATCCAACTTGTTCTTAAAGATCCATTTAGTGCCAATAGTTGGTCTATCTTGGGGCCTAGGAACAAGGTGCAAACTTGATTGCGCTCAAATTGATTGAGCTCCTCTTGCATTGCAAGCAACCAATATGAATCGGCCTCGGCCTCGAGGACATTTTTAGGTTCTATGTGTGAAATAAAAGCAAAATTACACAAAAATCTTGAATCTTAGAGCGAGTGGTTACCCCTTTGATACTTCACCTATGACGAGGTCCTTGGGATGATGAGGATTGAATCTCCAATCCTTTGGTAGTGGTTGAGAGGGCTCCTCTTCATTTGCTCGATATTCATTTCCTTGAGCCTCTTCCACTTTGGCTTCACTTCCATCACCATCCTTTGGCTTGTCTCCCATGGTAGAAACATCCTCCAAGGTCACTTTCTCCAAGCCTTCATCTAAAGCATCAATTTCTACACAATTCTTAACAAACTTGTTAGATTCCTCAAATTTAACATGAATAGATTCCTCAATAGTCAAAGTTGACCTATTGAAGACTCTATAAGCCTTACTAGTATTTGAGTAACCTACAAAAATAGCCTCATATGATCTAGCATCAAATTTTCCAAATTAATATTTGTATTTAAAACAAAACATTTGCAACCAAACACTTTGAAATAAGAAACATTAGGTTTTCTAGAAAAATACATCTCATAAGAAGTCTTAGTAGTATTTTTACATAGGAAAACACGATTTGCAATGTAACATGAAGTATGAACGGCCTCGGCCCACAAATAATGTGGTAGACCATATTCATTCAACATTGTCCTAGCCATCTCTTGTAAGGTACGATTTTCCGCTCAACTACTCCATTTTGTTGTGGAGTTCTAGGACAAGAAAGTTCATGTTTTATTCCATGTTCCTCACAAAAGTGGTAAAGGGAAGGTTAATGAACTCACCTCCTCTATCACTTCTTATTTTAATTATTGAGGAGTCATTTTCCTTTTCAACTCTTTTCTTAAAGGCTTGAAAATGTGAAAAGGTTTGACTTTTGTGTTCAAGAAAATAAACCCAAGTAAAACGCGAAAAATCATCTACTAAAACATAAGCAAATCTACTCCCACTTAAACTTTTGGTTTGAGTTGGGCCAAATAAGTCCATGTGGATTAGCTCTAATGGACGTGATGACATGATATCCTTAATTGATTTGAATGAGGACTTAGTTTGTTTCCCAAATTGACATGCGTCACAAACTCGGTCCTTTTCAAAGTTCAATGAAGGAATACCCTTCACCATTTCCTTAGAGTTAAGCCTAGAAATATGGTCAAATGAAACGTGGCCTAATCTCCTATGCCACAACCAAGAGTCGTCATCGAGGCTTTTAAACAAGTAATATTACAAGACATATTTAACATATCAATCATGTAAACATTGCTTTCACGAAAACCGGAAAATACACAAACATTAGAAGTTCTATCAATCACTTTGCATGAAACATTATCAAAAACAACATCAAAACCTTTATCACAAAGTTGACTAACACTCAAGAGATTATGCTTGAGGCCATCAACTAAAACCACATTTTCAATTAAAGGAGAGGTGCCAAGTTTTACATTACCAATACCGATGATTTTCCCTTGGCGTCATCTCCGAAGGTGACGGTGCCACCTTCATGATATCTTGATAGGGTTGCAAAGTTGTTGATGTCCCAAGTCATGTGCCTTGAGCAACCGCTATCAAGATACCACAAACCTCTACGTCGTTGGGCTTTGGAAAGTACCTACATCATTTAAAATAATAGTTGATTTTGGTACCCAAACTTTCTTGGGTCCTTGAAAGTTAGTGTTACGAACCCAAACATTATGATGTGATACACTTAGTCTATCATAACAAAAATTAGCTAAGTGTCCTTTCCGTCCACAATGTGAACATGAGTACACTTTCTATACATGAATGCATGGTGTGTATGTGAAGTGTGAGCATGCTTTGGGGGTTTACCATGATGCATAGGTTGTGTAGCATGTACATGAGCATGAGCATGAGCATGATGAATATTTTTCTTAGGAGCTTGTTTCTTAGGAAACATATTCTCCATCTTCTTCTTATCAAATTCACTACACTTTTTCAAAACAACATCTAATGAGTCTAATCTTTCCTTAAGCATGGCAATCTCATTAGAGTCTACAAATGGGGTCTTTCCTTTACAAGCAATCTTATATTTTTCAAAATCATTTTTAGTGGAAACTAAAGAAGAATGTAAATCATTATTTTCTTTAGAAAGATTTACAATTTGAATATTAAGAGATTCATTATCCTTTTTCATTTTTAAATATTTCTTCTTAAGAATCATAATTACTAGAAAGTTCCATAAAAGCTTCTCCTAGCTCATCCATGGATAAATCATCATCAAGAAGAGTTGAGGGGGTTACCTTGCTTGTGCTCTCATTTGCCATGAAGCACATATTGGCGGTGTCGATCTCCTCCTCGGATTCACTTTCGTCATCCCATGTTGCTTTCATAGCCTTCTTCTTGTATGGCTTCTTGGATGAAGATGGCTTCACTTGGTCCGGACACTCCGCTACAATGTGTCCCGGCTTTTGGCAATTAAAGCAAATGATCTTCCTTTCTTCCTTGCCTCCTTGCCATCTCCTCCGTCCTTGGAACTTTGCCTTGTTGTACATCCTCCGGACGTTTTTGACTGGAAGTGAGAGCTCCTCGTCATCTTCTTCTTCGTCATCTTCGTCGGAGTAAGTAGCATGACTTTTGAAGGCAATGGTCTTCTTTTTGGAGGGTGCCATGTCCTCCCTTGCCTTCCTCTCCATCTCATGGGTCTTCAAGTTCCCAATGAGTCCAATGAGCTCAATCTCATCTTTGTCATTGAGTTCCTTCAATGTTGTAGCTTTCACTTCCCATGATGGAGGAAGAGCCCGGATGATCTTTCTCACCCTTTGGTCATTGTTGATTTCTTCACCTAGAGAAGCAAGACCATTAGTAATCTTTGTAAACTTAGTAACCATATCATCTATGGTTTCATTCTCTTGCATGCAAAAATTTTCATATTGGGACCGAAGAAGGTCTATCTTGGCCCTCTTCACTTGTGATGTCCCCTCATGTGTTACTAGCAAATGGGTCCAAATCTCATAGGCGGATTTGCAATGGATGACTCTAGCTATGTCATCATCATTGAGGGCTTGTAGGAGTGCATAATGAGCCCTAGCATTGCATCAAACTCCTTGGTCTCAATTTCGGACCAAGTAGATTCATCACCGGGGGGTACACTAAAGGACTTAGTCACGGCCTTTGCAACTCGGCTACCTAGAGATTGCAAGAAAACGGTCATCTTAACCTTCCATATGGGAAAGTTAAGTCCATCAAACTTAGGGGGGTCTTAATTCCATCGGCCATGTTTACTATGTGGAAATGAATGAAGTGATTAGCAATATAAGGATCTCTCTAAGGTTGTTAAGCCAAATCCTAGAGTCCAAGCTCTGATACCAATTGAAATACACCTAGAGGGGGGGTGAATAGGTGTAATTGCTAATCTAATGCTCTTTTTAAAATTTACTTAAGTGAGTGATGCAACGATCTCTCAAAACACGACTAAGAGCCGAATACCCCTTGCGAGGTTCTGAACTCCTTCCTCCCAATTCCCTTAAATGGGTTAGAGGTGCGCAATGCAATCGTGTTGTATTGAGGTGTGATCGAACAATTCCAAGTATGAAATGCGATGATGAAATGTACACAAGTAATATAGCAAGAAAAGTAAACAAGTAAGGATTGCACAAATAAAATGTTAGTTCTCAAGCAATAAATTGAAAGCAAGTAAAGCAAGAGAGAATTAGACAAGATGACACAAAAGCAATCGCAAACAAAGTGATTTGTTTCGAGGTTCGAGCCCGTAGCTCTAGTCCCCGCCTTCACCTCCGTGAAGGGTTTCCACTATCCCCTTAGGATCCCGTACAATTTAGGCCTCCAAAGACCTCAAGCCCGTAGCTTCACCTTACAAAGAAATTCCCCTTAGGAACTTGTCTCCACAAGAACAAAGGATTACAAATTTGTGATCTCAACTAGACCACAACACTCTTTCTCTTTTACAAACACTCTCACACTTTTACAACTTCACCTATAGAAAGAATATGAAATTTTGGCTCTATGAAGTGTGGTGAGAAAAGCTTCAGTTGTAGAGTGATATTAGAGATCAAACAACAACTGAAAAACCAATTTGAAAGAATGGAAATGAAAGCTTTAAACTATTTTTCTCTTTCTCTTGAAAAACTATGAAAACTTGTATTTTTCTTGGTAAATAACTAAGGCCTATTTCCCACTATTTATAGGGAGAGAATAGGTTAAAAACTCTGATTTTTCCAGCTAATATCACCTGCAAAAGCACCCCAACAACCCTCTAAAAAGTCTGTTAAAACAGAAAATAAAACAGTTTTTCAGAACAGCCCAAAGAGGAAAGAGCCGTTGGAGGTGTTGCAGGCCTACCGGTCGACTGCCGGTCGACCGGGACCCTGCTGGCAAAAGAGCCGTTATGGCTCCGGTCGACTGCCGGTCGACCGATCTCAAGAAAGGAAACACAGTTTCCTTCTACCGGTCGACCGACCCAGTCGACCGGAAGGATACAGAGAGCAAACGTCTAATTTCGGTCGACCGGTCTGTTGGTCGGTCGACCGACAGACATGCACAACTTGTGCATGTCCGGACACAGCAGCCGGTCGACTGGGCCGGTCGACCGGTCTGCCTGGAAAACTGTTTTTCTGGGCAGATTTTAAGATAGAAAATTTTGTATAAAATCTTTAAAAATCTGAAGCTAAGTTTTATGCTGAAAATAGTTTATATACATGTATTTAAACAAGTTTTTGAAGATGTAAAGCTTTGGGTACATGTATGTATAAACTAAGGCATAAACCTAGAAATAAATATTTGAAAACATAGAAACATATAAAACAAATGTGTGTGCAAATCCTAGAGCCAAATTTCACATATTCTATCTTTACAAAACTAAACTTACAAACTACAATGGTCTTCAAGACTTCAACTTGAGCTATCTTCTCTTGATCTTCAATATGCACTTTGAGCCCAATTTGACTTGTCTTGAGTCCAATGTACCTTCCTTTAGGGAAGAATCCATCTCTTTAATATATAAACCTGAAACACACTTAAACAACAATTTATATTAGTACCAATAACTAATATGTTTTGTAATCATCAAAATACACTAAACATGGGTTGATTGTAACCTTGGGCCAACAATCTCCCCCTTTTTGATGATGACAAAACATATGAGTTATTAAACAAATAAAAGAAGAAAGAGCTTGGAAAGCTCCCCCTTAAATAATGCTATGTATTTAACATGAATATGAACACTATGTAAACATACATAAAGCATCACCAAAAAAAAAATAAGCTATCATAAGGAATAACAAAATTTAAAACAAACCACATATTTTTCTCCATATATTTTCTCCCAAAACTAATATATATTATATTTCTCCCCCTTTTTGTCATACATCAAAAGGGTTAAAAAAAATTTAAGACAAAACAAAACAAACATATTAGAAACCAAAACAAAACAAACATAATTTTAAGTATCAATCTTACATACATTCAATTCACCACAAATAAATGAAAATCTTGCATAATCTAAAGGTTTTGTGAAAACATCTGCAAGTTGAAAATCTGTGGAAACAAAATCAATATCTATGTCACCTTTTTCAAAGTGATCTCTAAGAAAATGATATCTAATGTCTATATGTTTGGTTTTACTATGTTGATTAGCATTTTTGGTCATGTGAATAGCACTAGTATTATCACAATAAATCTTAACATGATCAAAATGTAAATCAAAGTCGAGAAGAGTATGTTTCATCCAAAGTACTTGTGCACAACAAGCTCCGGCTGCTACATACTCCGCCTCGGCGGTTGAAAGGGCTACACTATTTTGCTTTTTGGAAGACCAAGACACAAGACAATTGCCCAAGAATTGGCAAGTGCCACTTGTGCTCTTCCTATCTACCCTACAACCGGCATAGTCGGCATCCGAATAACTAGTCATGGTAAATTGGTTAGTTTTCGGATACCACAAACCTAAATCAATTGTGCCCTTAAGATACCTAATTATGCGTTTTACCGCTATTAAGTGTGATTCCTTAGGACATGATTGAAAACGTGCACATAAACATACGGAAAACATTATATCCGGCCTACTAGCCGTAAGATAGAGTAAACTACCAATCATGCTACGAAATAATTTGATGTCAACTTCCTTACCTAGTTCGTCTTTGTCAAGTTTCGTAGTGGTTGCCATGGGAGTCTTTGCTACTTTGGATCCTTCAAGCCCGAACCTCTTGATGAGTTCTTTGGTGTACTTGGCTTGGTTGATGAATGTCCCATCACTACGTTGCTTGATTTGAAGTCCAAGGAAGAACTTGAGCTCCCCCATCATAGACATCTCAATTCCTTTTTCATGCATGATTCAAAATTCTTGCAAAGTGAAACATTAGTAGATCCAAAAATAATGTCATCAACATAAATTTGAACTATGAGGATATCTAGATCTATATGTTTGGTAAATAATGTTTTATCAACTTTTCCTTTCTTAAAATCATTTGAAATCAAAAATGAAGACAATCTTTCATACCAAGCCCTAGGGGCTTGTTTTAAACCATATAGTGCTTTATCTAATTTATAAACATAATTAGGGTGTGTAGGATCAACAAACCCGGGGGGTTGTTCAACATACACCTCCTCATCAATATAACCATTAAGAAAAGCACTCTTTACATCCATTTGAAATAGCTTAAAATCTTTAAATGAGGCATATGCTAAGGTCATCCGTATGGCTTCGAGCCGTGCTACGGGTGCAAAGGTTTCTTCAAAATCGATTCCCTCGATTTGAGTGTAACCTTGGGCAACTAACCTAGCCTTGTTTCTAACTACATTACCCGATTCATCCAACTTGTTCTTAAAGATCCATTTAGTGCCAATAGTTGGTCTATCTTGGGGCCTAGGAACAAGGTGCCAAACTTGATTGCGCTCAAATTGATTGAGCTCCTCTTGCATTGCAAGCAACCAATATGAATCGGCCTCGGCCTCGAGGACATTTTTAGGTTCTATGTGTGAAATAAAAGCAAAATTACCACAAAAATCTTGAATCTTAGAGCGAGTGGTTACCCCTTTTGATACTTCACCTATGACGAGGTCCTTGGGATGATGAGGATTGAATCTCCAATCCTTTGGTAGTGGTTGAGAGGGCTCCTCTTCATTTGCTCGATATTCATTTCCTTGAGCCTCTTCCACTTTGGCTTCACTTCCATCACCATCCTTTGGCTTGTCTCCCATGGTAGAAACATCCTCCAAGGTCACTTTCTCCAAGCCTTCATCTAAAGCATCAATTTCTACACAATTCTTAACAAACTTGTTAGATTCCTCAAATTTAACATGAATAGATTCCTCAATAGTCAAAGTTGACCTATTGAAGACTCTATAAGCCTTACTAGTATTTGAGTAACCTACAAAAATAGCCTCATATGATCTAGCATCAAATTTTCCCAAATTAATATTTGTATTTAAAACAAAACATTTGCAACCAAACACTTTGAAATAAGAAACATTAGGTTTTCTAGAAAAATACATCTCATAAGAAGTCTTAGTAGTATTTTTACATAGGAAAACACGATTTGCAATGTAACATGAAGTATGAACGGCCTCGGCCCACAAATAATGTGGTAGACCATATTCATTCAACATTGTCCTAGCCATCTCTTGTAAGGTACGATTTTTCCGCTCAACTACTCCATTTTGTTGTGGAGTTCTAGGACAAGAAAGTTCATGTTTTATTCCATGTTCCTCACAAAAGTGGTAAAGGAAGGTTAATGAACTCACCTCCTCTATCACTTCTTATTTTAATTATTGAGGAGTCATTTTCCTTTTCAACTCTTTTCTTAAAGGCTTGAAAATGTGAAAAGGTTTGACTTTTGTGTTCAAGAAAATAACCCAAGTAAAACGCGAAAAATCATCTACTAAAACATAAGCAAATCTACTCCCACTTAAACTTTTGGTTTGAGTTGGGCCAAATAAGTCCATGTGGATTAGCTCTAATGGACGTGATGACATGATATCCTTAATTGATTTGAATGAGGACTTAGTTTGTTTCCCAAATTGACATGCGTCACAAACTCGGTCCTTTTCAAAGTTCAATGAAGGAATACCCTTCACCATTTCCTTAGAGTTAAGCCTAGAAATATGGTCAAATGAAACGTGGCCTAATCTCCTATGCCACAACCAAGAGTCGTCATCGAGGGCTTTTAAACAAGTAATATTACAAGACATATTTAACATATCAATCATGTAAACATTGCTTTCACGAAAACCGGAAAATACACAAACATTAGAAGTTCTATCAATCACTTTGCATGAAACATTATCAAAAACAACATCAAAACCTTTATCACAAAGTTGACTAACACTCAAGAGATTATGCTTGAGGCCATCAACTAAAACCACATTTCAATTAAAGGAGAGGTGCCAAGTTTTACATTACCAATACCGATGATTTTTCCCTTGGCGTCATCTCCGAAGGTGACGGTGCCACCTTCATGATATCTTGATAGGGTTGCAAAGTTGTTGATGTCCCAAGTCATGTGCCTTGAGCAACCGCTATCAAGATACCACAAACCTCTACGTCGTTGGGCTTTGGAAAGTACCTACATCATTTAAAATAATAGTTGATTTTGGTACCCAAACTTTCTTGGGTCCTTGAAAGTTAGTGTTACGAACCCAAACATTATGATGTGATACACTTAGTCTATCATAACAAAAATTAGCTAAGTGTCCTTTCCGTCCACAATGTGAACATGAGTACACTTTTCTATACATGAATGCATGGTGTGTATGTGAAGTGTGAGCATGCTTTGGGGGTTTACCATGATGCATAGGTGTGTAGCATGTACATGAGCATGAGCATGAGCATGATGAATATTTTTCTTAGGAGCTTGTTTCTTAGGAAACATATTCTCCATCTTCTTCTTATCAAATTCACTACACTTTTTCAAAACAACATCTAATGAGTCTAATCTTTCCTTAAGCATGGCAATCTCATTAGAGTCTACAAATGGGGTCTTTCCTTTACAAGCAATCTTATATTTTTCAAAATCATTTTTAGTGGAAACTAAAGAAGAATGTAAATCATTATTTTCTTTAGAAAGATTTACAATTTGAATATTAAGAGATTCATTATCCTTTTTCATTTTTAAATATTTCTTCTTTAAGAAATCATAATTACTAGAAAGTTCCATAAAAGCTTCTCCTAGCTCATCCATGGATAAATCATCATCAAGAAGAGTTGAGGGGGTTACCTTGCTTGTGCTCTCATTTGCCATGAAGCACATATTGGCGGTGTCGATCTCCTCCTCGGATTCACTTTCGTCATCCCATGTTGCTTTCATAGCCTTCTTCTTGTATGGCTTCTTGGATGAAGATGGCTTCACTTGGTCCGGACACTCCGCTACAATGTGTCCCGGCTTTTGGCAATTAAAGCAAATGATCTTCCTTTCTTCCTTGCCTCCTTGCCATCTCCTCCGTCCTTGGAACTTTGCCTTGTTGTACATCCTCCGGACGTTTTTGACTGGAAGTGAGAGCTCCTCGTCATCTTCTTCTTCGTCATCTTCGTCGGAGTAAGTAGCATGACTTTTGAAGGCAATGGTCTTCTTTTTGGAGGGTGCCATGTCCTCCCTTGCCTTCCTCTCCATCTCATGGGTCTTCAAGTTCCCAATGAGTCCAATGAGCTCAATCTCATCTTTGTCATTGAGTTCCTTCAATGTTGTAGCTTTCACTTCCCATGATGGAGGAAGAGCCCGGATGATCTTTCTCACCCTTTGGTCATTGTTGATTTCTTCACCTAGAGAAGCAAGACCATTAGTAATCTTTGTAAACTTAGTAACCATATCATCTATGGTTTCATTCTCTTGCATGCAAAAATTTTCATATTGGGACCGAAGAAGGTCTATCTTGGCCCTCTTCACTTGTGATGTCCCCTCATGTGTTACTAGCAAATGGGTCCAAATCTCATAGGCGGATTTGCAATGGATGACTCTAGCTATGTCATCATCATTGAGGGCTTGTAGGAGTGCATAATGAGCCCTAGCATTGGCATCAAACTCCTTGGTCTCAATTTCGGACCAAGTAGATTCATCACCGGGGGGTACACTAAAGGACTTAGTCACGGCCTTTGCAACTCGGCTACCTAGAGATTGCAAGAAAACGGTCATCTTAACCTTCCATATGGGAAAGTTAAGTCCATCAAACTTAGGGGGGTCTTAATTCCATCGGCCATGTTTACTATGTGGAAATGAATGAAGTGATTAGCAATATAAGGATCTCTCTAAGGTTGTTAAGCCAAATCCTAGAGTCCAAGCTCTGATACCAATTGAAATACACCTAGAGGGGGGGTGAATAGGTGTAATTGCTAATCTAATGCTCTTTTTAAAATTTACTTAAGTGAGTGATGCAACGATCTCTCAAAACACGACTAAGAGCCGAATACCCCTTGCGAGGTTCTGAACTCCTTCCTCCCAATTCCCCTAAATGGGTTAGAGGTGCGCAATGCAATCGTGTTGTATTGAGGTGTGATCGAACAATTCCAAGTATGAAATGCGATGATGAAATGTACACAAGTAATATAGCAAGAAAAGTAAACAAGTAAGGATTGCACAAATAAAATGTTAGTTCTCAAGCAATAAATTGAAAGCAAGTAAAGCAAGAGAGAATTAGACAAGATGACACAAAAGCAATCGCAAGCAAAGTGATTTGTTTCGAGGTTCGAGCCCGTAGCTCTAGTCCCCGCCTTCACCTCCGTGAAGGGTTTCCACTATCCCCTTAGGATCCGTACAATTTAGGCCTCCAAAGACCTCAAGCCCGTAGCTTCACCTTACAAAGAAATTCCCCTTAGGAACTTGTCTCCACAAGAACAAAGGATTACAAATTTGTGATCTCAACTAGACCACAACACTCTTTCTCTTTTACAAACACTCTCACACTTTTACAACTTCACCTATAGAAAGAATATGAAATTTTGGCTCTATGAAGTGTGGTGAGAAAAGCTTCAGTTGTAGAGTGATATTAGAGATCAAACAACAACTGAAAAACCAATTTGAAAGAATGGAAATGAAAGCTTTAAACTATTTTTCTCTTTCTCTTGAAAAACTATGAAAAACTTGTATTTTTCTTGGTAAATAACTAAGGCCTATTTCCCACTATTTATAGGGAGAGAATAGGTTAAAAACTCTGATTTTTCCAGCTAATATCACCTGCAAAAGCACCCCAACAACCTCTAAAAAGTCTGTTAAAACAGAAAATAAAACAGTTTTTCAGAACAGCCCAAAGAGGAAAGAGCCGTTGGAGGTGTTGCAGGCCTACCGTCGACTGCCGGTCGACCGGGACCCTGCTGGCAAAAGAGCCGTTATGGCTCCGGTCGACTGCCGGTCGACCGATCTCAAGAAAGGAAACACAGTTTCCTTCTACCGGTCGACCGACCCAGTCGACCGGAAGGATACAGAGAGCAAACGTCTAATTTCGGTCGACCGGTCTGTTGGTCCGGTCGACCGACAGACATGCACAACTTGTGCATGTCCGGACACAGCAGCCGGTCGACTGGGCCGGTCGACCGGTCTGCCTGGAAAACTGTTTTTCTGGGCAGATTTTAAGATAGAAAATTTTGTATAAAATCTTTAAAAATCTGAAGCTAAGTTTTATGCTGAAAATAGTTTATATACATGTATTTAAACAAGTTTTTGAAGATGTAAAGCTTTGGGTACATGTATGTATAAACTAAGGCATAAACCTAGAAATAAATATTTTGAAAACATAGAAACATATAAAACAAATGTGTGTGCAAATCCTAGAGCCAAATTTCACATATTCTATCTTTACAAAACTAAACTTACAAACTACAATGGTCTTCAAGACTTCAACTTGAGCTATCTTCTCTTGATCTTCAATATTGCACTTTGAGCCCAATTTGACTTGTCTTGAGTCCAATGTACCTTCCTTTAGGGAAGAATCCATCTCTTTAATATATAAACCTGAAACACACTTAAACAACAATTTATATTAGTACCAATAACTAATATGTTTTGTAATCATCAAAATACACTAAACATGGGTTGATTGTAACCTTGGGCCAACAAAAATGAAACTGGATCTTTATTTATCCCAATATCATAATCAGATTCCTGTAGATACACCACATAATCATCTGAAATGGCAGATCTTCTTTCCCTTTGAGATCTTCTCAAAGCTGCCGGTTGTGGTGGTTCTACAATATTTTCAATGGCAATATCCTCATGGAGTGGTGAACCAACGTCATTATGTTGTTCTGGTATCTCAGCTTGATGATCAAGTCGAGGGACAACAATTTCTCTTGAAGGAAAGGGTATTGGGATATTTACCCTTACTTCCTCAAGATCTACCTTTCTTGGTTCATCACTCCCACTAATTTCGCCATTCTCAAGGAATCTGGCATTACCAGTTTCAACTATTCTTGTACTATGGTTAGGACAATAAAATTTGTACCCCTTAGATTTATCTGGATAACCAATGAAATACCCAGATATTGTCCTTGAGTCTAATTTCTTTTCTTGTGGATTATATATTCTAGCCTCTGCTGGACAACCCCAAACATGTAAATGTCTTAAATTAGGTTTCCTACCAGTCCACAACTCGAAAGGAGTTGTTGGGACTGCCTTACTAGGAACCCTGTTCAAGATATACATAGCAGTCTTTAAGGCTTCATTCCACAATAAATTGGGTACATTAGAGAAGCTCATCATGCTCCTAACCATATCCATAAGTGTCCGGTTTCGCCTTTCAGCAACTCCATTCTGCTGAAGCGTACCTGGCATTGTGTATTGAGCACAAATGCCACGCTTTTCTAGAAATTTGGCAAATGGGCCAGGATTTTGTCCTGACTCATCATATCTACCATAAAATCACCACCTCGATCTGATCTTATGATTTTAACCTTTCTATCTAATTGTCTCTCGACTTCTGTAATGAACACCTCAAGGATGTCAACAGCCTGAGACTTTTCATTAATTAGATACACATAACCATAACGTGACAGATCATCTATAAAGGTAATGAAATATCTCTCTCCCGTAAAACATGGAATGGAGAGTGGTCCGCAAATATCTGTATGAATTATTTCAAGGAGTTCTTTACTTCTTGTGGCACCTTTCTTAATGTGTTTAGTTTGCTTTCCTTTTATGCAATTTACACACACATCAAAATCAGTGAAGTCTAGGTTATCCAAAATCCCATTCTTCACTAATCTTACTATTCTATCCCTGGAGATATGCCCCAGTCGTCTATGCCACAAGATAGAGGAATTTTCATTAATTAAGCCACGTTTAATACCAACATTCGAATGCAGAGATAATAGAGATTGTGCAAACTCATCATTCAATGAAATTTTATATAAACCATCACATAAAATTCCATGTCCAACCGACATTGAATTAAACATTAAACTGAGTTTTCCACAACTGAATAAAACAGAATATCCAAAAACATCTAATTTGGATAATGACATTAAGTTCCTAGAAATCGAAGGTACATAAAAAGTATCCTCAAGATCCATCTGATGTCCCGTCTCTAAGATCAGTCGGTAAGTACCAACAGCCTCGACCTCCACTTTGAGACGGTTCCCCATAAAGACGAATCTCTCACTTTCCTTCGGTTTCGGGTTGTAAGGAATCCCTGCATTGAATTAGTTATGTGAGTTGTGGCTCCAGAGTCAATCCACCAAATATTAGAAGGTACTTCAGCAAGATTTGATTCATAACATACAAAAGAAAGATTCATACCCTTCTTTTCGAACCAAGCCTTCCTCTGGTTGCAGTCCTTCTTCACATGTCCTTTTCTGCCACAGAAGTAGCATTTGACAGTGAAAACCTTTCTATGACCTTGGCTACTTTCCCATGGTCATTTCCTTTCTTTGATGGAAACCTCTTACCTCTTCCATATTTACCTTTCTTATGGATACCTCCTTGAGTTACTGCCAACACTGAGTGCTGCCCTTCTTGCCTCAGTCTCACTTCCTCTTATACACACATACCAGTCAGCTCATTCAGATTCCACTTATCCTTATGAGTATTATAGTGGATCTTGAATGGCCCAAACTGAGAGGGAAGTGAGTTGAGGATGAACTGTACTAAGAAGGATTCATCCACTTTCATTCCCAGTGATCCTAACTTCGCAGCCTTATCAGTCATATTTAGAATGTGTTGTTGAACTCCTCTACTACCATCATATTTCATGGTGGTAAGTTCAGCCATAAGGGTGCCAGCTAATGACTTATCTGCAGACTTAAATCGGTCTTTAACAGCAGTTAAAAGTTCAAATGCCTTAGTAGTATGTGGGAGTGAAGTCTTGATGTTATTGGCAATGGTCATCTTGATGAACATGAGACTGAGTCTATTCGACCTTTCCCAAGCTTTGGCATGGCTAGCCTGTTCTGCAGTACTTTCAGCAGTCACTTCATCAGGTTTCTCTACTAAAAGAGCCACGTCTAGGTCCAGAACACCCAGTGTAAACTGTACATGCTCAAACCACTCAGAGAAGTTTGTACCATCCAGGGCTGGAATGCTAGTCGCATGAGTGTGAAGGGAAGTGGGAACGTTCACTGAAACATAATAGGACAAGCTCACATTAATGCCTCGAATCAATACAAAATTTTAAATTTAATTAAGATGAACTATTGATATCACTTTGATTTTTCCTTTGGGCGAAACCTAAGTATAATACCCAGTTCCCGGAATACGTACTTAGTTGCGTATTCAGTTTTTCGATCGTATTTTCGATTTACTTCTTGTATTTGACCGATTTTAGTTTTAAATATCATTTTCTAATATTTTATATTTTCTAGGATTTTCTGGAATTTTCTCGAATTAAATTGAAAATCTTCAAAACCGGTGTCGACCAGTACCGCTGATCGATTCCCAGATTTTTAATTTACAGACAGATTGGAATTTCTCGAAGAGTCTTTAGACATTTCCTCTTAGAATCATATTTCCTACCTAAATACTTTTTCTGAGGATTTTATGAATTTATGAAAATTCCACCGGAGTTGGTATCGGCCAGTATCCGGGATTTTTAATTTCAAAACGATAAATTATTTCTTCAAACGAATTTCACCATGAGTCTTAGAATATTATTCTTGATTTTTGGTAAATTTTGCGAGTCGTTCCGAGATACTTGATTTCGGGACGATTTCGGTATTTTTCGAAATGTTTTCCGCATCCACGACTCAAACCCGGGAATCAGCCTTTTCAACAGTTTCACTTTTGAGTCCAAGAAAATATCTTCCCTTTTAATTTCTTTTCCTTTTTCCTTTTTCTTTAATTCCTTTCCTTCCTCCACAAGCCACAACTTTTTCTCCAAAATTCCACCAATTTCTACACACTTCCACCAACTTCCACCACAAATATCTCTCTCTCTCTCTCTCTCTCTTCCATGGCCGGTCAAGATTGGCCAAGAGAAACACCTCACCCCTTTTATTTACATAAAACCCCTCTTCTACATTATTGGCATCTCCTTCACAAATCCAAAAGCTATATAAACTCCTCCTTCTCATTTCTCCTTCACTTTTCATTCCACTTCACAAAGCCTTAACCTCCTCCAAATTCCTCCTCCATCACTTGGTGAAGGCCGTCACTCCTTTTGGATTGGGGCCGTGCTCTTCTTTGTTGTCAAGACACTAAGGCCGGTTTCCCCCCTTTTTAGGATTGGGGCGGGTTTTCTTAGTTGTCGACATCGCCGTAGGTTATTCCGGTAATCGTTCGCGATTATTCCGGGTAATCGTTTTGGTGATAAGTTGCGATAACTTGAACAAGGACTCTCCCGGAACGCTGGACGCATAAGAACGTTTTTAGGCGAGTATTTTTACTCGCCAAGACTTGGACATAATTGTGTTTTCATATGGTGTAAATTGATCAACAAACACAACCATCAAATCTGTTCTGCACTCTGTTTTCAGTCGATTAGTCGACTTGACCTAATGATTAGTCGACTTGAGACCCCAATTAGTCGACTACTCCCTTGACCCTAGTCGACTAACTCATTTGAAACGCACCCTTTTCTGAAACGCAGACTTCATTAGTCGACTACCCCATTTTCCTAGTCGACTAACTTTTCCTGTGAAACGCAATTCTCTGAAACGCAGATTTCTATAGTCGACTACCCCATATTCCTAGTCGACTAACTTTTCCTATGAAACGCAGCTCTTTGAAACGCAGTCTTCTATTAGTCGACTACTCCTTTTTCCTAGTCGACTAACCCTTTTTCTGAAAGACGCGACTTTGTGAGACGCAGTCCTGACTAGTCGACTCGGCCCTCTTCCATAGTCGACTAACCCCTTCATTAGTCGACTACCTATTTCACCCTAGTCGACTAACTTTGGCTGATTGTCATGGTTAATTACTTTATTGCATTTGGATTTTATTCTTGGTACATGTATTATTTATTCTTACTTCATGACTTGTTACTTGATGAAATATCACCTCTTGTCATGCTATCTCTTAATACCAAGCATGATACACTTGACTCTTATAATTATCACGATAATGGGAATGATAATCGGACATCATGTTTTATAACTTGATTAAGTGATAGTACGATTGTACTCCTGATATTCCTGACTTGCTCCTGCTCATTCCCGAAATCTGATAATTATCTAAAGAACTCGTAAAATGAGACAACTTGCATCGGGTCGGGGGAAATATGCGGCTATCAATATATGTTCGTGTTTACAGTGGTATTAGGTATGTTGTGCAACTAAACTATCCGGTCTGACCTGTGGGCCTCCAGGCGACCGAGGGGAGTGCTGGCTCCCTCTTCCTGATACCATCATGATAAAGGGCATACATAAGTCCCTCCTGATAGGCCTTGCGGCTGGTTCCGTCACCAAGCAACGGAACACCCTGGACCGTGGTCCCGGGCAAGCACGGGACCCACTGTAAACATAGTTCATTGATACCCCCGCTGGTTTCCAATAACAACCTTGCTTTACTCGGATATGGATCTATGTGCGCTGGGACGCTAGTTCACATAGCTAGATATCAAAGTAAGACAAGTAATAATAATAAAAGACGCTAACTGTGGATCCGTTGTACACGCCTGGATTACGGGGACATGAGATAAAGGTATATAGATGAGGGTTTCCTTGTTTGGATTATTCCTTCGAGGTACTAGTCTTATAGAGCCGTAACCTAAACTTGTGCAACGTCTTTTCAACTCTAAATTGTTGTGCTTCCATTACTTGCTGGCTGAATATTTATTATACTGTTCCAACTCTCCTGCTCTTGTCTCTTTACCACTCGGCTGTAACCTGATCATTTGTTTGGGAGGTCCTGACTCCCTTGAATTTGTATGTTCAGGTTCCGGAGCTTGGATTGAAGTGGAGCCGTCCACAAAAGATCAAGCTTTCCTTGTTGAGCAGGCCGACTAGTTCGGTTTCTCTCGTGCCAGACTTTTCTCTTCGACTCACGGGATCCTCATCCAACTCGTGAGCATCTTGTGTTCATATTGTAAATCGTACTTTTGGACATGGTTGTGATATAAGATACATGTATTGTGTAATAGTATATCATATCCTGTGATAACTTTGTAATTTGTACTTCTTAAGTTGGCATATGAATGAATACCACGCTTTGTAGTACTCTGATTCTTGCTTGTACTAATGCTTAGCGTATATACGTGAGGGTATTTCTGACCTGCGTATATACGTCGCAGTGACGTCCCCGTACCGTGGGATCGGGGCGTTACAGGTTGGTATCAGAGCCAGGCTCTCACACCTATAGTACAATCAAGCAGCAAATTAATGAAATTTGCAATTGCCAACTACAATGTACAAAGTTATCTAGTCCTTCTTGATTCCTTCATATCCTAAAATCCTTCCATTTTTCCAATTTCCAGTCATCTTTTACCAACTAAGTATGGATAGAAGGACGAGTCGTAACAACTCAGGACAAGTATCAAACGGACCCACGGGAGAGAATGCCGATATTCTGAGGGTTATCCAGACGATGGTGGAAAATTAGCAACAACAGACAGAACTCTTCCGGCAAGAGTTAGCAGCTCCTAAAGAACAAAGGCCGGGGAACATATCCGACTTTCGACGGTTGCAACCAGCCATTTTTACAGGAGGAGAGAAACCATTGGATGCTGAACAATGGCTGATCGACACCACAGATCTGTTGAACGCAGCTCGAGTTCCAAAGGAAAATCAAGTAGAGGTTGCAAAGATTCAACTAAAGGATGTAGCCAGAACCTGGTGGCTAGCTGAGGAGGCAAGATTAGAAAAACCTGTCTCCTGGGACCAATTCTCTAAAAGTTTCTATAGTAGGTTCTTTCCTGCCACAGCTCAGAAAGAAATGGAAGAACAGTTCATCCGACTTCAGCAATGGAATCGATCCGTGGATGAGTATGCCGCGGAATTTTTAAGACTTAGCCGCTTTGCTCCATACATGGTGACTGATGAGGAGAAGCGAGCAAGTAGATTCCAACAGGGCTTACAAATGGACATTCAAGTCTTCTTAATGCCCCAACAGCTGAAAACTTATTCCGAAGTCCTCACCATAGCTCGGGAAGTGGAGCGTGGACTGGAGAAGAAGAAATTGAACCTGATAAGGAACCAGGCCATGAAGAGGCCATTCCCACAAATGGGGAGAGGAGGTCCATTCAGAGCAGCAAAAGCTCCAATAATGAGACGACCATTCCGACCAGCTCCTTTCCAGATGGCCCAACCCCAGATGGCCCAACCAGGTCCTATTTGTCACTTTTGCCTGAAACCAGGTCACTTTCAACAAAATTGTCGTAGGGCAAATGGATTATGCTGGTATGTGGTTCCCGTGACCATACCATAGAAGTCTGTCCCCACAAAAGAATGGGAATAGCCAACCAAACCCTGCCAGCACTTCCAGGGCCAATTGGACAGAGGAACCAGGGACCAATGGTTAGGAAAGCTCTTCCCCCTCCTCCACAACAAGCTATTCGCCCAGCCCAAAGAGGAGTTAGGACTGCAACAGGACGTGGAAGGGGACAAGCTTACAATTTGACGGAAGAAGAGGCCGAGGCTTCTGAGGAAGTGATAACAGGTAAAATCATGGTACACTCAAAACCTGTTCTAGCCCTCTTCGATTCAGGTGCTTCCCATTGTTACATCTCAGATCATTTTGTTGCATTGCATTCTATACCTGTTAAAACTTTAGACCACCAATGGGAGATTAGTACAGGAAATGGAGTAGTCATATCTACTAAGGTTTGTACTGATTGCCCCGTAAAACTCTGTAACAGAACATTGGCCATAGATATGCTCGTACTAAATACCAAAGGGTATGACGTAATCTTAGGCATGACCTGGCTAAGCAAATACTATGCAGTGCTTGACTGTCGGGAGAAGAGAATTGAGTTCAGAATTCCACATCAGCCGGAATTTCAATTAACGGGGAACCCAAGGCTGTCAAGAGAAAACTCGGATGGCTACTGCTGAGATTCAGAAGAAGAAAGTACCGGTGTGGGATGAATTCCCGGAAGTATTTGCTGAAATTTCAGGACTCCCACCTGACAGAATGATTGAATTCTCCATTGAGACTATTCCAGGAACAGTTCCAATATCCAAAGCTCCGTACAGAATGGCACCCACTGAGTTAGAGATTCTAAAGAAACAGCTGCAAGAATACTCTGATAAGGGATTAATTCGACCAAGTACTTCACCATGGGGAGCTCCAGTACTATTGGCAAACAAAAAGGATGGTGGTAAACGGTTATGTATCGACTATAGAGAATTGAACAAAGTTACCATCAAGAACAAGTATCCTTTACCAAGGATTGATGACCTGTTTGACCAACTACATGGAGCCCGAGTATTCTCTAAATTAGATTTACAATCAGGTTATCATCAGCTAAAGGTGAAGAAAGAAGATATTCCGAAGACGGCATTCAGAACCCGTTATGGCCACTATGAATTTCTAGTTATGCCTTTCGGAGTCACCATGCCCCTGCAGTTTTCATGGATTTGATGAACAGAGTGTTCTCGCCATATTTGGATCAGTTCGTAGTTGTCTTTATAGATGACATCTTGATCTATTCAAAGAACAACCGAGAGCATGCAGAACACTTGAGGATAGTATTACAGACTCTCAAACAAGAACAACTTCATCCTAAGCAGAGCAAGTGTGACTTCTGGTTAGACCGTATAGCCTTCCTTGGACACATGATTTCAGAAGAAGGAATTTCAGTTGATCCCAGCAAAATCCAGGCAGTAAAGGACTGGCCAATTCCAAGGACAGTGACTGAAATTAAGAGTTTTATTGGACTAGCCGGATATTACAGACGCTTTGTCCAAGATTTCTCCAAGATTGCAGCCCCGTTAACAAAGCTCACCCGAAAAGGAGAAAGGTATATATGGACAGAGGAATGTACTGCAGCATTTGAGCAATTAAAGCAAAGACTCATTACAGCTCCAATCTTAAGGACTCCCTCAGGAAGTGGAGGGATGGTCATATACAGTGATGCATCCAGAAAAGACCTGGGGTGTGTACTAATGCAACATGATCATGTTATAGCTTATGCATCCAGGCAACTGAAGCCTCATGAGCGAAATTATCCAACTCATGACTTAGAGCTGGCAGCAGTAATATTCGCCTTAAAGATCTGGAGGCATTATCTTCTGGGAGACAAAGTGTTAATCTACACAGATCACAAGAGTCTTAAGTATATTTTCACACAGAAGGAATTAAACATGAGACAGAGACGGTGGCTTGAATTAATGGCGGACTATGATATAGACTTGCAATATCATCCAGGCAAAGTCAATACGGTACCAGATGCCTTGAGCAGGAAGCCAGAAAATAGAATGCTAGTCCAAATTACTCAACAGAAAGAGTTAATTCAAGACATCATAAGATTGGACTTAATGTTAGTACAAGGAACTGATAAGGTAGGACAGTTAATGACCTTTCAGATTCAGTCAACCCTGATGAATGAGATTAAAGAAGCTCAAAAGGAAGACCCCAGATTACAGAAATTCAGAGCTCAAGTAGAGGCTGGATTGAGAACCGATATCCGTATTCATTCAGATGATGCACTATATTTTGGTAACAGGATTTGTGTTCCCCAAGGAGAAGTTCGACAGAAAATTCTAGCAGAAGCACACAGTTCAGCCTATTCCATACACCCAGGGGGAACTAAAATGTATCAAGATATAAAGAAACAGTTTTGGTGGAAGTTATGAAAAGAGAGATAGCCCAGTATGTAGCCAAGTGCTTAGTTTGTCAGCAGATAAAGATAGAACATCAAAGAACAGCTGGACTTCTACAACCCTTACCGATACCCGAATGGAAGTGGGAACATATCACTATGGATTTTGTCACGGCACTACCTCGCAGTCCTAAGGGTAATAATGCAGTTTGGGTAATCATTCATCGCCTCACAAAATCAGCTCACTTCATACCATTCAGGGTAGGTCAAACAACAAAAGTCCTGGCAGACAAATACATGAAGGAAACAGTTCGTCTACATGGAGTTCTGGTTAGCATCGTATCAGATAGAGACACAAGATTCCGATCGCATTTCTGGGAAAGTCTCCAAGAAAGTCTAGGAACTCGTCTGAAATTTAGTACTTCATATCACCCCCAGACAGACGGACAATCTGAACGGACTATCCAAATTCTTGAAGACATGCTAAGAGCCTGCATGATTGAATTCAAGGGATCATGGGAAGACTATCTTCATCTGGCAGAATTTTCTTATAATAACAGTTATCAGGCCAGTATCAAGATGGCACCGTTTGAGGCATTATATGGCAGAAAATGTAGATCACCAATTTGTTGGGACGAAGTCGGTGAGAGGAGACTTTTGGGCCAGAGATCCTAATTCAGACAACAGACAAAGTTCGAATCATTAGAGATCACCTCCGGGCAGCACAGAGCCGACAGAAAAGTTGGGCTGACACAAAGAGAAGACCATTGGAATTTAGGACAGGTGACCATGTGTTTTTAAAGATATCACCCACCAAAGGGGTAATCCGGTTCGGTACTCGTGGAAAGCTTAGCCCAAGATACATCGGCCCATTCGAAATTTTGGATCGTGTGGGAGATGTGTCCTACCGATTGGCATTACCTCCATCTTTAGACGGAGTACACAATGTATTCCACGTATCACAGTTGAGGAAGTATGTCAAGGATGAGAATCATATCCTAGATCACTCCGAACTGGAACTACAACCAGATCTGTCCTATCAAGAGCAACCGATGGCCATTTTGGATAAAGTGTTAAGACCTTGAAGAATAAGGCAAGTGTTGGTTTCTTGGAATAGGCATGTGCCAGGAGAGGCCACGTGGGAACGAGAGGATGTTATCCGTGAACGTTATCCTCAACTATTCACAACTTAAGTTGGTAAAATTCCTTCTCTCTATCCTTCTCTACCGTCACCTTCCCCTTCCTGAAATTTCGAGGACGAATTTTTGTAAGGTGGATGGATTGTAATACCCAGTTCCCGGAATACGTACTTAGTTGCGTATTCAGTTTTTCGATCGTATTTTTGATTTACTTCTTGTATTTGACCGATTTTAGTTTTAGATATCATTTTCTAATATTTTATATTATCTAAGATTTTCTGGAATTTTCTCGAATTAAATTGAAAATCTTCAAAACCGGTGTCGACCAGTACCGCTGATCGATTCCCGGATTTTTAATTACAGACAGATTGGAATTTCTCGAAGAGTCTTTAGACATTTCCTCTTAGAATCATATTTCCTACCTAAATACTTTTTCTGAGGATTTTATGAATTTATGAAAATTCCACCGGAGTCGGTATCGGCCAGTATCCGGGATTTTAATTTCAAAACGATAAATTATTTCTTCAAACGAATTTCACCATGAGTCTTATAATATTATTCTTGATTTTGGTAAATTTTGCGAGTCGTTCTGAGATACTTGATTTCGGGACGATTTCGGTATTTTCGAAATGTTTTCCGCATCCACGACTCAAACTCGGGAATCAGCCTTTTCAACAGTTTCACTTTTGAGTCCAAGAAAATATCTTCCCTTTTAATTTCTTTTCCTTTTTCCTTTTTCTTTAATTCCTTTCCTTCCTCCACAAGCCACAACTTTTTCTCCAAAATTCCACCAATTTCTACACACTTCCACCAACTTCCACCACAAATATCTCTCTCTCTCTCTCTCTCTTCCATGGCCGGTCAAGATTGGCCAAGAGAAACACCTCACCCCTTTTATTTACATAAACCCCCTCTCTTCTACATTATTGGCATCTCCTTCACAAATCCAAAAGCTATATAAACTCCTCCTTCTCATTTCTCCTTCACTTTTCATTCCACTTCACAAAGCCTTAACCTCCTCCAAATTCCTCCTCCATCACTTGGTGAAGTCCGGTCACTCCTTTTGGATTGGGGCCGTGCTCTTCTTTGTTGTCAAGACACTAAGGCCGGTTTCCCCCCTTTTTAGGATTGGGGCCGGGTTTTCTTAGTTGTCGACATCGCCGTAGGTTATTCCGGTAATCGTTCGCGATTATTCCGGGTAATCGTTTTGGTGATAAGTTGCGATAACTTGAACAAGGACTCTCCCGGAACGCTGGACGCATAAGAACGTTTTTAGGCGAGTATTTTTACTCGCCAAGACTTGGACATAATTGTGTTTTCATATGGTGTAAATTGATCAACAAACACAACCATCAAATCTGTTCTGCACTCTGTTTTCAGTCGATTAGTCGACTTGACCTAATGATTAGTCGACTTGAGACCCCAATTAGTCGACTACTCCCTTGACCCTAGTCGACTAACTCATTTGAAACGCACCCTTTTCTGAAACGCAGACTTCATTAGTCGACTACCCCATTTTCCTAGTCGACTAACTTTTCCTGTGAAACGCAATTCTCTGAAACGCAGATTTCTATAGTCGACTACCCCATATTCCTAGTCGACTAACTTTTCCTATGAAACGCAGCTCTTTGAAACGCAGTCTTCTATTAGTCGACTACTCCTTTTTCCTAGTCGACTAACCCTTTTTCTGAAAGACGCGACTTTGTGAGACGCAGTCCTGACTAGTCGACTCGGCCCTCTTCCATAGTCGACTAACCCCTTCATTAGTCGACTACCTATTTCACCCTAGTCGACTAACTTTGGCTGATTGTCATGGTTAATTACTTTATTGCATTTGGATTTTATTCTTGGTACATGTATTATTTATTCTTACTTCATGACTTGTTACTTGATGAAATATCACCTCTTGTCATGCTATCTCTTAATACCAAGCATGATACACTTGACGCTTATAATTATCACGATAATGGTAATGATAACCGGACATCATGTTTTATAACTTGATTAAGTGATAGTACGATTGTACTCCTGATATTCCTGACTTGCTCCTGCTCATTCCCGAAATCTGATAATTATCTAAAGAACTCGTAAAATGAGACAACTTGCATCGGGTCGGGGGAAATATGCGGCTATCAATATATGTTCGTGTTTACAGTGGTATTAGGTATGTTGTGCAACTAAACTATCCGGTCTGACCTGTGGGCCTCCAGGCGACCGAGGGGAGTGCTGGCTCCCTCTTCCTGATACCATCATGATAAAGGGCATACATAAGTCCCTCCTGATAGGCCTTGCGGCTGGTTCCGTCACCAAGCAACGGAACACCCTGGACCGTGGTCCCGGGCAAGCACGGGACCCACTGTAAACATAGTTCATTGATACCCCCGCTGGTTTCCAATAACAACCTTGTTTTACTCGGATATGGATCTATGTGCGCTGGGACGCTAGTTCACATAGCTAGATATCAAAGTAAGACAAGTAATAATAATAAAAGACGCTAACTGTGGATCCGTTGTACACGCCTGGATTACGGGGACATGAGATAAAGGTATATAAATGAGGGTTTCCTTGTTTGGATTATTCCTTCGAGGTACTAGTCTCATAGAGCCGTAACCTAAACTTATACAACGTCTTTTCAACTCTAAATTGTTGTGCTTCCATTACTTGCTGGCTGAATATTTATTATACTGTTCCAACTCTCCTGCTCTTGTCTCTTTGCCACTCGGCTGTAACCTGATCATTTGTTTGGGAGGTCCTGACTCCCTTGAATTTGTATGTTCAGGTTCCGGAGCTTGGATTGAAGTGGAGCCGTCCACAGAAGATCAAGCTTTCCTTGTTGAGCAGGCCGACTAGTTCAGTTTCTCTCGTGCCAGACTTTTCTCTTCGACTCACGGGATCCTCATCCAACTCGTGAGCATCTTGTATTCATATTGTAAATCGTACTTTTGGACATGGTTGTGATATAAGATACATGTATTGTGTAATAGTATATCATATCCTGTGATAACTTTGTAATTTGTACTTCTTAAGTTGGCATATGAATGAATACCACGCTTTGTAGTACTCTGATTCTTGCTTGTACTAATGCTTAGCGTATATACGTGAGGGTATTTCTGACCTGCGTATATACGTCGCAGTGACGTCCCCGTACCGTGGGATCGGGGCGTTACACTAAGCATATCTAGTGTTCACTCTTTAGGTGAGACTCTTTTATCACCTATGTAGGTCTAATATAATTTATGCTACTTAGACAGTAAGTCATGTTACCTTGGGTATCAATTCTACACCACTAAGTTGCATAAATTACACTACCCTACCCGGTTCTTAATTATTTGAAAGAGACTATCCTTTGGGCTAGTCCCAATCTCCTAACTAGAACCGCCATCGAGAGTATTATTGTCTTTAATGTCACTTACATTGACAAGTCTTTATGTAGTTGTATATTCATAAGGTTTACTAACCTAGGTCACTTTGGCAACTACTAAATCAATAAGCCTTATGAATACAAAACTAACCAATAATATTCTCTAATCTTTTATTTAAGTAACACTATAATACTCCAATTCTATTACTTGACCAACATCAATCATTAGTCGACTACTAAGAAGGACTAGTCGACTTGGGTCAAGTCAAGTCGACTATACATTTAGGTCTAGTCGACTAGGGCAAGAAAAGTTAGTCGACTATACCCTTTTATTAGTCGACTATAAGTTTTATTAGTCGACTACAAAATTTTATTAGTCGACTCCTGAAGGAAGGCAACTCTCGGTTAAATTATTAGTCGACTTAGGAAAATTGATTAGTCGACTATAACTTTATTAGTCGACTACACAAAATATCAAGTCGACTATACCTTTTATTAGTCACTACTCAACATAATTAGTCGACTCCTGTACCGAAACAGAGAGTTCTTAAGTTTCTGAAAAAAATAGTTAGTCGACTAGTGTTTCGGGCTAGTCGACTAATAGTTGACAAAACTGTTATCGCGGGCAGTTCCAGATTGCGGCGGAAATACTTAATTAGGGTAAAATTATGGTTAATTAATTCATGAAATTTGATCCCAAATAATTGTACAATTAGAGGAGATTGAACAGAACATTAGGGTTAATGAATCCTCTTAAAATTCTACAATTAAAAGATCAAAAATTTGATTTTTATGAACTATTAATCAAAAACCCTAATTTTCCATAATCCATAATCCAAGATGTATTGATTCTAAAACAAGGCTCTGATACCAAATGTAAGGGGTTTGAAACTATAATGCGGATTAAAACTAGCCATGGATCTAGAATCAAAACAACTCAAGATAGATCATATAATTAAAACGATGCACATAAATCCATACCTGCAGCCATTGAAGGATGGAAGAAGAAGGTTGATGGATGAAGATCTGATCTTTCTCTTTAATCCTGCAAGAAACCCTAATGCAGACCCTTCTTCTCTCTGTCTCCTTTTCCTTTTACAACCTTGCAATTATGATGGATTCAATTTTTTTTATACTCATAAAACAATGAGCCTAGGTTATATTCTTTTCAGGAGGAGAGAAGGGGGTCCAACATTTACTAAAATAACCCTGAGATAAAATCACCCATCATGGTTCCTTTATACCTCATGTTATTATTAACTTATATATAAATGTTACTTTAATATGGGCATCTTTAATATCAGTTAACTTTAATTAGGAATCCAATTAATTAACCAAGGTTATTGGTCCACCTTAATGTGAGATTAACAGTTGGTTCTCTGAGAATTTTGAAACTAGTGCGCACGCTGAACTTTGGATGAAATGACGTTGAGTCTTAAAATTCTAATATTACTATGGTTGCACTCTAGACGTTCGACATTGGTCCTCTGAGAATTTTGAAACTTTGTGCACACAGAATTTGAAGGAAAAATATGTCCTGATCAGTGACGGGGTGAGAGGGACCCGCCGCCGCTCGCCGCAGATGAGGAAGGAGGGAAATTTTGGACTTTTCTGTGAGGATAATTATGTCTAAAAAAATAATGACACTCTTGTAATTATGTGATGAGTGTCTTAATCAATTTGATGAGTGTCAATATCCGCTCCGGGTCATTAGTCGTCTCTTTCCCAGCAGTCAGGAGAACTGCTCTCTCTAATACGAATAAATACGCAAAAGACTCCCACATAGGAATGCGGTAATTTAAACCCAAAGAAGTGATAAGTAGCACCCAAAAATAAATTAAAATTTTCTTGGACAGTTTTACCCTCAAATGAAGAGTCCAAAATATAGAATTGACTTTTCAAATATTATAACTTTATCACAATATTAGTTAGTATGCTCATGTAATTAGTAAGTATATCTAACCCCTATAATCTTAATTCTTTTTCAACCTCAAAACTCTCTCTATTACTCAACCTATAAACCCTAGAAATTTTAGACTCATCTCTCCTTAAATTTTAGCACAATTTTGGTTATTAATCGTGAAAAGCATGATATAGATTAATTTGGTTCAATAAAAATCAATGGATAGGATTTGGATGATTTTGAAGAATTCTCAACATTTTTCTAGAAAAGAAGAATTCTAAACTATATATATAATTTCATGTCTACTTGAAATATATATCAAGCATGTTCTTTATTCATCTTAGATTTCAAACATAATTTTCTCCTTATTTTTGTTCCTAAAATCTTTATCAATGGCATAAATATTTTTTTTCATTTTAGTTTTTAAGATACCATACTAAACATGTTTGGTAAAAGAAAAAGACAAAAAGGTGGGGGAAAAAAGAAATTTTTACTAGCCAAATCCAAACAGCTGGAATTACATTGAACTATACTTTCTTATATGATACAGTTGCAGTGGCCAAGGGACTTAATGGGCAGAGGATTTCCAGTTGGTTGGGGGGGATTTAATATTAAATTGGACCCAATTTTTACATTTAAATTGAGTATGTGAATATAAGGGTTTTAAAGTTAATTTGGAGGAGAGGTTACTTACTAATTATTTGGGAGTGATTATTGTCACCCCCAAGAATGAGGAGGGCATACCCAAATCTGATAAAAGCCCCCCAACCCCCCTACCCCAAAAAAAAAAAAATTGAAACTGGCCATTTGGCCTTGTTCTTCTTCTCCTTCTTCCTCTTTCCTCCGCCCCTTGCTTGCAGCGAACAACCCCCTGCCACCTCCTCGCCGTGAACTCTATGTTGGCCCAAAGGCCCATCACTCTAGTTTTGATGATGATTAACTCATGTAGTTATAATACTAATGATCTTATATTTATTTAGTCTCAGATTTGTGATCAAGATCTTAGTAGGTGTTTAGCTTCATCAAAGGATTTCAAGTCAAGTTTTGGAACTAGCACGTGTTGATTCAAGAGCTTGTGCATCAAGACCACATCAAGTACTCAAGAGGAGTCTAGCTCTTTGGATTATGGTTTGGACCAAGTCAAGATGAAGAAGAAGAAGACTTGTGTCTAGGTTTGTTTTTTTAAGATTTTATTTTTAGAAAAAATATAAAGGATAGATTAGTTGGTGGATTGCTCAAGTACATATACACACACACTTAAGATTTATTTGTGTTTTCATAAAGAATTTTCATTTTGAAAAAATACCGTTTTGATTCTGGAGTTTCATATATACATGTGTTTTAACCAAAACCTATTTTAGAGCTTAATGTCAAAAACATAAATATTCATCATATATGTGTAGTGGATCATATCCATACAATCTAAGATTCAAAAGTGTTTAAAATATCTTGTTTTTGTATTTAGAGAAGTTTTGAAAAATCAATTTGGAAAAATACGGTTTTTGTTTTAAGCCAAAATTTCTAAGTCACAAAAATAGTTCAAAATGTTTGTAACATATTTTGATTTTACTCAAACATGTTTGTATTTTAAAGTATATAACTGAACTTATTTTTGTAAATTTTTTGTGGATTTATGGGATTTTATCAAAGGTAAAAAGACAAGTTTTTAATCCCTAAAATTACTGTTTCTGGCTTCTGCGGTCGACCGCACGGTCGACCGACGTGCACAAAACGTGCACGGCTTGTTCGGCTGGTGGGCCGGTCGACCGCCAGAGAGCTCTGCTCTCTGGAAATGGCCCCGGTCGACCGGGTGGTCGACCGCCAGAAAGCTCTGCTCTCTGTATCCAGGCCACGGTCGACCGGCCGGTCGACCGCTGGCTCAACGATCAGAAATCTGACCGTTGGCCGGTCGACCGGGCGGTCGACCACCAGCAGTCCTGACTGCTGACTTGGCCTGCAACGGCTAGTTTTTGGGAGCTTATAAATTGGGGCTTCCTTGGGCTGTTTTATACAAGATTTCAAGAGAGTTTTTGGGGCTAGTCTTGCATACCTATTTTAGTGGTTTTCTCCACAAGTTTTAGAGCCAATATTTTCAAATCAAAAGGAGAGTTTATCAAGAGTTTTTAAAAGAGCTTTTCTTGAGTTTTCCTCCACCAAATCAATCCTAGTTTTCTCACACACATACTTGAGCTATCCATTGCTATATCATCCTATAGGGATCTTTGTTGTGAGAGGATTTTAGGTGATCAAAGTGTTGTGATCACCAAAGACTTCATCATTAGTATTTGAGGAGGCGGACTTGCGGGTTCGCATTGTTTCGGGTTCTAGTGAGAACTCGGTGTAGAGGTGCGACCTCGGCAAGCTTGCGTGCTTGCGGTGTGTTTGTTCTTGCGGGAGCAAGTGAGGGGACTAGTGAGTCTAAGAGTTCTAGTGTGAACTCCTTGTAGGTGTTGCGACACCGAGTGATCCGGTGGGATCGATTCTAGTGGAAATCCTTCATAGTGTTGAAGGCGGGGACGTAAAGCAAGTGTGCTCGAACCTCGAAACAAATCTCCCGTGTTCGCGATTGCTCTCTCTATCTCTCACTTGTCTTTATATATCTTGCATGCTTATATTGCCTTTATCTTTATATGCTTGATATTCTTGTGCCATATTGATATATGCTTGGGATTGTTTGCTCACACTTGTATTCAATCAAGAGAGCCAAAGCGGCACCTTAACTCTTATCTAGAGAATCTTGAGGAGATAGTCCAGAGCCCTTCACGGGGAATTCGGCTACACTCTTAGGTTATACTTGGTGTGTTGTGTATAAGTATTTTTAGTTTGAATAAATAGTTTTAATTCCGCATTAATTCACCATTAGATTAGCTAGTCACATATTCACCCCCTCTAGGTGATTTCAATTGGTAGCAGAGCCAAGTGCTCTTGATTTGGGTCTAACAACCTTGAGTTAAAGATCCTCTTTTATAGCTAATCACAATATTTGTTTACACACACATGGATTTCATGTCACCTCCCACTTTTGATATTTTTAACATTCAAACTTGGAAGGTCAAGATGTCTTTGTACCTCAAAGGCCTAGGTATTCATGTTTATCTTACTACCATTAAGAATTCATATTTTAGTAATAGCAAGTATATTGAGGCTAACTCAAAAGCCATTCATGCTTTAAAGTCAACCCTAAATGATGAATATTTATCTAGGGTTTCTAACTTTGACTCGGCTTTTATAGTATGGAACACTTTAATCTCCCTTGGCGAATAAGAGCAATACTATGCGGGGAGCGATTCGGATGTGGAAGTGATGCTTCCAACGTATGCTACATGGTCCAAGGGGATAACCCCCTTGAGGTAAATACCGAATCCGAAGTAGAAGAGGATGTTGATATGTCTTATGATGAGCTTGAATCATTTTGTCAACAACTTCTTGAAAAATATGAATTGCTTAAAAAGGAAAATAAGAAAACGAAAAATAAATTTGATTCCTTGTTAAAAGAAAAAGATTCTTTTCAAACAAAATTGGAATGCATTTTAAAAGAAAATGATTTGTTGAAAAAGGACAATATTTCCTTGACTTCTAAATTAAATGATCTTTGTGAAGGAAATACTTCTTTGAAAAATAGATTATTTTGGTGGAAAAGGAAAAAGAAATTGCTTTAAATGAAAACAACTCTTTGAAAAGAAAAGTTATTTCAAAAGAAAAAGAAACTATTTCTAAAAAGAAAAAGAATATTGATGCTCATTCTCATCATGCATTACATGCCACTATTGATCAAAATGAGATAAAATTTTAAAAAACTAGAATAAATTGTTTGAGCTCAACTTAAGCAATTGTGCATTTAATCATAAAAGATTGAAAACCTTATTTTCAAGGAAACAAGCTCCACATGTTCATGCACATCACCACAACATGCATATGCACACTTTGCACGTCATGATCACACTCATACACATATGCATGATAGAGTGTACAAGTGTACACATTGCAGCTGCAAAGGCCATTTGGCAAAATTTTGTTATGATAGAATAAATTCTTTAAATTTTGCAAATAAGAATGTTTGGGTTCCAAATAAACCTAACCCCCGTGGACCCAAAGAAAATGGGTACCAAATTCTCACCACTTGTGTTTGATGTAGGTGTGGACTCTCACACGACGTGAGAGGTTTGGTGCCTTGGTGGTGGATGCACATGGACTAGATAGACACACATATTGATGCACCGCTATCAAGGAAATTTTGGTGGGAAGATCTCCAAGTTTTGAAGACTTAGAGTATAGTACTTATGGTTTGGTAATTATCTCTAACTCCTTTTGTTTACATGCTTTGATATATACATATATGATTTTAGCATGTTTTGTTTTTATGATCATGTAATGTGCTTCATGTGGTAAATACTTGTTTAGATGTAGTTTTTGTCAAAACTTGTGTATATACTTGTACAAGTAGAGGACAATAATTGATTCTTATATGTTTGTACTTAATTGCTCATTTATACTCATTACATATACATGTATAACCTAGTTTGATGATTCCCTCATTTACACATATTTTACCTATTTTTATGCATGTTTTTGCTTCATGTATATGTATTCTTTATTCAAAACTAATAAATATACATGTATACCCTTGAGTCACTTGCCTTCATGCAAATACTATTATGGACTCTTTTTATGTTTGGGATATGTATGTATATTGTTAGTTATGATAAATCATACTTATAACTTGAAGTTTCATTTTTTTTAAAAATTATTTTTTATGATTTTCATATTGGTTTGTTTTGAGCCTCATTGACTATTTTCATGAAAATGTTATTTACATGATGCTTGTACACTCACATTTTATTTGTTTTCTCATGACTATGTTTTTATAAGCACTTTTGAGTTTTATCGATCTTGAGTGTCATCTTTTGTGTATTTAGTATAATTCATGAGATACACATGTTTTTTTTCATGTTTGAAGGATCTTTAACTAGTTTTTCAAAATTACTTTTAACTAGTTATTTATTCTTCATTTGGTAGTATTTTCAATTTATAACTATTTTCAAATCTATTTTTGAAAACTTCTACCCTACAAGGGCGGATGGATAGGCGACCGTGCCTCGTATGCCTTATTGAAAATCTTTTATCATGTGCATGAATAAGGTGGTTATTTATGAGCTATACACTTGATCCTCTTCGTGTTTTCAATTGGTATCACAATTGATTTTTATTTTGTATGCTCATATGTTTTCTATATATGTATGCCTCTCATTTCAAAGTAATATCAATTTCTATTGATATTTTTGTTTTCATACATATATATGATTTATGTTTATGCTAAGCTTGCTTTGTATCTTAATTTCAATTGGTATCTCAATTGGTATTTTAACGAGCTTATGCATTATTTTCAATTGATATTTAATTTGGTATCAAAATATGCTTCATATTATACCATTTATTTGATATCAAAATTTACAATATACTTCAATTGATATCAATATGTTTTGTTTTTCAATTGGGTTTCAATTTCAATTGGTATCAATAAAAGGTAAAACATTTATGATACTTTTATTTGATATCAAAATTTACCATATATTTCAATTGATATTAAAATATAAAATATTTTCTTTCATTGGTATCAAAATTTACACATATTTCAATTTCATTTGGTATCAAAAATTTCCTATTTCAAATGATACCAAAAATCTTATTTATTTACAATTGGTATATCAAAATTTGTTTAAGTATCAAATTTGTGTTAAAAATGTTTTGATATGTATTGTCTATATGCAAGGGGAGCTTAACATCTCTTCTATATATACATTCATGTTGAGTGTATCTTGTATTGAGGAGCTTGACGTCTCTTCTTTATGTGATACACGTGTGTATGGGGAGCTTCACATCTCCACTTATGCATTGTATATTATGCTTTATGTGAATTAGGGTTTTATCATCCCTTCTTCATGTAATGCATGTATGCAGGGGAGCTAACTTCACGTCTCTCTCTTCATGAATGTATATCGCATATATATCCTTATTATTGATTTGTTTTATTTCACCCCTTTGTTGATGATTGACAAAAAGGGGGAGAAAGATTTTGAGTTTATATATGCATATTTGAGTGTTTGCATATATTGAGTTTATGCATCTTATGTTTTCACAAAATAGGGAGAATGATTTTGAATGTTTAAACAAAAAGGGGGAGAAGGTTTTTGGGAAAAAGAACTTTTGATTTATGTGTTTTCTCTTACCTTGTTGATGCATATTTATTTGTTAGTTTCATGCACTTCATTGCTATATCTATGTGTTTATTGTTTTGCATGAGTTAAGAGGGAGCTTCTATGAAGCTTAACTTTAATCCATGCATATATAACTCCATGAGTTTTGTCATCATCAAAAAGGGGGAGATTATTGGCCCAAAGGCCCATCACTCTACTTTTTATAATGATTAACTCACGTAGTTATAGTACTAATGATCTTGTGTTTATTTAGTTTCAGATTTGTGATCAAGATCTTAGTAGGTGTTTAGCTTCATCAAAGGATTTCAAGTCAAGTTTTGGAGCTAGCACGTGTTGATTCAAGAGCTTGTACATCAAGACCACATCAAGTACTCAAGAGGAGTCTAACTCTTTGGATCATGGTTTGGACCAAGTCAAGATGAAGAAGAAGAAGAAGACTTGTGTTTAGGTTTGTTTTGTTAAGATTTTATTTTTAGAAAAATGTAAAGGATAGATTAGTTGGTGGATTGCTGTTGATCGAGATTCCTGCACACAAAATGTAGTATTTTAGTTTTAAGAATAGATGTGCAAGTTCTCAATTCTAATCCGCGGTAGCAGGGCTATGCGGGTCGTGATCCTCAAGGAGGGACTGCGATGGAAGCGTTAAGCAAGTTATCTCTTTTTTTTTTTCTTTTTATTATTAGCAGTGGTATTTACAATGAATAGTATTTACAATTAAGTGAAGAAAAGAATTGTGGAAGATGTAGATCAAAACTAAAGAAAGAAAATAAAGAAAACACGTACGAACCTCTTCAGCCTGCTTACCTTTGATCCGTGCGATGATTTACCTTTTCTCGGAAGACTTGCAAGTATGGCATATAGGAAGTTAATCGCCATAAGCCATCAAGGGATCTTCGTTGGCTAGGCAGTCTCGAAGCAGTTGGGTCTCATTGTTCACAAGGCATTAGAGAACAAATAGAAGAAAGAAAATAGAAACAGAGAAACACAAGAATAAACAAGAGATGAAAAACATAAAATAATAACAAAAACGAACCTTAAACGGATTTCATTAACAATGGAAGATAAGCGGGCTTATACCGCTGTCACCTCAGTACAAGCGAAGACTCCATCCTCCATGAAAGTTTCCTCCACTCTCAGTTACAAAATTTACAAAATAAAAACGAAAAAAAATCTAACCTAAAAACTAAACCCTAGCTTTTGGCCCTTGGCTTGCCTCTGGACTACTCTGTACGTTGCACTGCAGGGGGTATTTATAGGTGCAGAAGGTCGAAGAGTCCCGGATAAAGTCGCCTACGAAATCTGGTATCCAGATAACATCAAAGTGCCGCAAAAACTGGGATTTTGCCGTGGAATTGCGGCATTTCTAGGGAATCTGGCCACGCGCTTTGGCGCGTGGCTTCTTCTGGTCCGTCCATCTGGGCGCTTGCTTCTGGAAGTGTGATCCTGGCTCTTTATTCTGGATTTTCGAGATAACTTAGAAATCAAGTTACCTTGATCTCAAATATCCCAAATCTTTTATCCACGAATTTTCTTCTTATCTTTGGCTTTTATGCTCATCCTGCAAGAGTTTAGGGTTGGGTAGAATTCTATCCTTCCCTCATCTTTAATAATTGCAACTTTAGCCCTTGTATATTTGCACTTTGACAATTGATATTTGCACTTTTGCACTTGGGCTTCAAATGTGGGCTTTTGGGCTTCATTAAGCTTTATTTATTATTAAAATAATAATTCGAGGCCTGCACACAATAATTATAAATTATTAATAATTGTGCAGAATTAAATGAATAAATATGAAAATGTGATGGTAAATGTTATGATAAAAATGCACTTTTGACTACCAATCACACCCCCACACTTATCTTTTTGCTCGTCCTCGAGTAAAAACAAAGAAAAGAAAAAGAAATGAAAAGTTAATCTAACCTAACTCACTTTCGTAGGAATCACGGTTGCACTTAGCACGTGCAACAAGCCGTTAAACCTCTAGGTTACCCTAGAGGACGAGTGTTGTCTCGTGAGGGTTTTCAGCGGATTACACCCACAAAATCCATAAAAAGGAAAATATTTGAATTATTATTGAAGAGACTAAGTAGTCTATAAGTTTTAGGATCCTCATTTTATTCATTCTTAGACTTAGTCTTTATAAAGTAAATTGTTTTCATTTTAGGTAAGGGTCAAAATTGAACTTCTAATATAGTCTTTTCCGTTACCAAAAATCATATGCATCCTTGTAACTTGGCTAGGAATTCCTTAACTTGGACTCTCATGCCTCTTTAATTTTTTTCTCTTCCTTTTTTTTTATATTTATTTTTAATATGTATAACTCATCTAATTTTCTTTCGTGTAAGCATCAAGGCTTCTTGAGGCCCTCATACCTAACTAATTGACTCTTAGATGTGTTAATACATATATAAGTAATTTTTCCTTAATTTCCTTAGGCTTTCTATCCACCCATGTAACGAACTTAAAGTCGATGACTCCAAAACCGGTTGGCTTTAGGGCACCAGGTGAGAAAACACCCCGCAGACTCAAATTCGAGTGAACTAGGCCCCAAACTAAGGACTTTATTTTATTTACTCACCTTTAGGCATGAATACTTATGCTTCTTGAGGCACATGTATCAGCTTAATTGGTAATTTTTTTTTCTTTTTTTTAATGAGGCACAAGGTCTTTGTCTTAGAATCCTAGATATGCATTTGGTATGCACATTTCATTAAGGTAAAAATCAAGACTAATTATTTATTCAATTTCTCTCCTATACCTAAAATTAAATAATTCATTTATTTTGACCAAGTTTTTAGAAATTCTAATCATGATTTTCCTAATCCTTAAAACTAACTTAGATTTCTTTCAAAAAATAAGTCAAAATATTGTCCTTTTATAATAATTTTTTTTAAAATTTTTTTATTAGCAAATTTGTTAGTGTCTACTTATGTTAGTATGTTAGTAAAGCCCACCCCCACACTTATCTCATGCCTTTCAATGTATGAATGAATGCATATATGCATGAAACAGAACAGGGAAGGCGGAAGTTACCTTACGGTGGTGGTTCCGGAGGTGGTCTAATTGGTCCACGAAATGCGACCCAATCAAGATAACAGATAATTTGATGGAACCCACCAGAAACTTTCTTTACATAACCCACTAAAATATATGTATAATCAATTTTTAGTATTTTCACCCCATCAAATTTCCAATTTTCATAATAAATTTCAGAGTTAATTGTCTCAACCTCCTTGTCCCAAAATGGAGTATGAAAAGATGGAATTATTGACTTGGACATTATGGTGCGGGAACGAATACCGACTCAGGGAAGAAGCTCAAATCAAGTAAGGGCTCAGGAGTCTGGCTAAGTTCAGGAAGTGGGTCCAAGTCAAGAAATAGAAACTCAAGTCCACAATCTTCTTCCACAATGAAATGTGACCTAATATGGGTGATATCTCTTTACTTCCAATATTAAGGAATTTGAAAGTTCACCTAGAGGGGGGGGTGAATAGGTGATGGCTATCTAATGGTCACTTATGAACAAATAATGCGGAAGCTAAAAATAAGTATGACCAAATTAAAGTTATTTTAATAAACACTTATGTATAACACAAGAGTGTTGCCGAATTCCCCTTGCGAGGC